>KN484521.1:0-15244 GCA_000787095.1 Periophthalmodon schlosseri
ATAGGACTAAAATCAAAACAGTAAACCAGGATAATGTTTTCTCTGCTGCTCTGGTTGTTATGAACAGGTGGGCGGATGGACCAGTCTCCAGACACCGCCACATGGAAACCGCATGGTAACCACATACTCTCCTCCTTCACCGCTTCGCAATATCACATAATCCCCCCACCTCTCTCTCTCTTTTCTTTCTCTCTTTCTCCCTCTAGTGCAATATCTGTTCTGCTTTTTCTTTCCTCTCTTTGCGGTTAAACACGTTTCTCAATATAGCATTTTCACGCTTCCCTCTCTATACGCGTCCGCTCTGCTCTCACGTTCAGCTCGAAATGACAACTCGCAGTGGCTCTGTGCTTTTATATAGTCCTCTAAAAATAACTCACCGCTTGGGTTCGCCCCGTTTTGAGACTGACAACGCCTTGTAGCCAATCAAATCCACGCTTTCCCCGTAGCTCCGCCCCTCTCTTTGCTTTACGCACCGCCTTAATTGGCACTCACTGACATCATCAACCCTATTTACCGTATTTGGCCACGCGTGGAAGTGATTGACAGGTGTCTCCGCCCCTGGTCCCGCCCCTTCTCGCGCCGGTCGCCTGTTTTGCAGCGAGGAACGGTGCGTTGCTTCTTGCTGCTGATGCGGTGGAGAGGCGAAAACGCGAGCGGCAGACCTCTCTCCAGCCTTGGTAAAATACGGAAATAGTAGGCGAAGGACAGGAGGCGTGGTGGATCGTAGCGGCAAAACAACAACGAAACTAACCTACTCCTGCGCGCACATTTTGCACCGTTTTGCCAATTTTTCAAAACTAAAAGGAAAAGATTTTGGAGATATAAGAAGAGGAGTTTTATTTACGATTTTTGGGATTGTTCCTGGTTTAACTTTACGCGTCAAAATGGATGTACTGGCGAATTACAGTATTTTCCAAGAACTACAACTGGTACATGACACTGGGTATTTCTCAGCGATGCCATCCCTGGAGGAAAACTGGCAGCAGGTGAGACATCGTGCGCTTTTATAACAAATCAACAAATCTTTTCCTGAAAACTAATACTTGGTGATGCACAACGTGCCATATTGCTGCGCTCTAGCTGGTTTTTGAAAGTGGTTTTGCAAGGTTGGGCTCAGAAGTACGCGTGCTGTATTGTTGCATATATTTTTTTCTTTTTCCTCTGCGATCACATGGAACACGGTGCGGTTCGCTGACAGCCATAGCAGAGGAGAGAGGGAGGGAGAGAGAGGAAGAGAGGGAGGAGGAAAGAGGGAGGGCGGCAGGATGCACGCTTTTTTACGGGATAAGAAGCATGCAGGCCCGTACTGAATACTGAAATACACAGTTATGGTTTAGTCCTTGCTAAACAAGTCCTAGTTTATACATGATTTATTACGAGTTTAGACCAGGTTTAGTCCTTGTTTATACCTAGTATAATCCTGGTTTAGTCCATGCGTAGACCTTGTTGAGTCCTTGTTTGGGCCTGGTTCATAGTTTAGTCTGAGTTTAAATTGATGTGTTCCTAATCTAAACCTGGTTTATCCCTGGTTTAGTTTAGACCTCAGATTTACATTTAGTCTTAGTTTAGACCTGGTTTAGTTCTGGTTTAGACCTAGAGGCTAGTCTATTGTATTTGTAGACCGTTGTGGGACAAATAAAACGTTACTTATTTCTTATTAGCATACCCTATTTTCAGACCTGCTTTAGTAATCCTGAACTGGTTTAGTTTTAGTTAAGACCTTGTTTAGTCCCGGTTTAGGTCTTGTGTAGGCATGGTTTAGTCCTGGTTTAGACCTGGTTTACACTCGTGGCTGCCCTGTTTTAGTCCTAGCTTGGACTTGCTTTTGCACACTGGTTAGTCTGGGGTTAGTACTTTTGTAGAGCTACTAGTTTAGGCCTGGTTTAGTCCTGGGTTACTCCTAGTTTAGTCCTTGTGCAGATAGTATGGTTTACACTCGTAGCTGTCCTGTTTTAGTCTTATCTTAGACTTGCTTTTGCACTCATGGCTTAGTCATAGTCCAAGTTTAGTCCTGATTTAGTCCTGATTTAGTCCTCAGCGCCTCTCTACACATATTTGATATGCTGCATTTATTATCATTATTTGCTTAGCACATTTTCTGGTTGGGATTTTGTTAAAAATAAAAACATGTTTAGCATTTCAATCACAGAACACGCCACCAGCGATGGATAGTAATTATAACAAAATGATTTGTGTGACGAGGCGCGTGGGCACGTTTGGATTAAATTAGGCATTTTAATTATGAGGCTTCACAATAGTTGCTCATTTGATTCTGCTCGTGATTAAAGGTAATGACTTTTAAATGAGAATTAAATGGGGATTGCTCTGTGTCTGCTACATGATGGTGCATCCACAACCCATTTGCACATTTGATGAAAGGAGCAATGTGTCGTTCTTGCAGTGGTTTTAGTTTAGACCTAATTAATTCCAGGTTTAGTCTTTATTAAGTCCTGGTTCAATTCCTGGTAGTGTAGAAATGATTTAGTCATGATATCGTCCTGGTTAAGTCATGGCTAGACCTGGTTTAATCCTGGTATAGTCCTAGTATAGTCCTGGTTTAGTCCTGATACAGATCATGAGTGTGCAGTAATTTTTTCGTTTTTGAAAATAGTCCTGGTTGAGTCTTGGTTAGACCTGGTTTACTCCTGCTTTACTCCTTATATAGTCCTGGTGTTGGGTCTGGATAGGTTTAATAAAATTAAGATAGAATGCCATTTTTTATCTGTTTTTCATAAGAAATCAAAGAATCAAAATAATGATTGATCAATATAAGAGAATATGTGATATGTTTTTTGCAATATTGCCCCGTCCCACACAGACGCAGCTGTCCATAGATATAACCACATATTCTCTCAGACTAGAGGACCTGAGTGTGAGACTGCTGATGGATGCTTCGCTAACATGAGGTGACCACTGCTTAAATAATAGATCCACATGTGCCACTGTCTGTTTGTGAATCGTCTAGTTCAATTATGGACTCCACATAGACAGGTCTATTTGAGAAAGCATTACATGACACATTATGTTTTCCTTGTGCTACATTCTTTCATAGTACATAAGTCTAATCAGACGTTGGTATGAGTAGCCAAAATGCAGTAAGAATAATATTAATCATGTAAAAGTACAAAGGATTAGTAGAAATGAAGATGAAAAAGTATTTGGGGAAACTACTTGGAAACTACTGCTACATAAGAATTATTGAAAGAGAAATTTCCAGTACGCAACATCTGATTTATGATTTGTTAATGTAAGCACGACACAACACATTAAATAATGCAGTTGCGGGATTTATTTTGAGAATTGTTTACAAGTGACTTTACCTGTAATAATGCCTTGACTTGGCATCAATCTTACGTGCAACACACTCATATATTCTGCTTTATAAAATGGAGTGGGTGGTGTTGATATTATTTTGATAGGTTGCCTTCTGCATTGTCTCTAATTAATTTCTGAATTATAGTCATTTTTCACCAACATTTTGTATCGATGATGGGAGAAACATTATCAAGTTATCAAGTTAAAAACGTATTTTTACAAACTCAGACTAATGCATAATGAAGTTCTTTTATGTTTTGTGGTGCAGACGGAAAGAGCAGATAGGTGTCAGATTTCAAACTTATTTACATCTGATTTTCATTGTGTAGTATCGACATGAGTCATTGGAATAGTTGACTAAAGTATCCCTGGTAATTCTTTTCAAATCTACTTGTGTTGGCGTATGATTACAATGCCTCTCTACTTGTGACTGTGCGCTGCAGCACCGATCAGCCTGACTATTGCACTACTGTCCAAGCCAATAGCCAGTTGCATTAAAATATCTTTCTAGCATAATTTTTATTATGTTGGTTTTATTGTTGAAAACAACCTTAAAATTTGCTGAATCACCTCTCCACAGATCTGAGTTATAAACCTGGATAGTACCACCTGCTTGAAATGAACCAGTGATCTATCCATAAGTTTCAGTGTGATTAAAAAAAAAAAAAAAAAAGCACTATTGCCATGGCAATTAAAAACAAATCTATATTGTTTCATTTGTAATCATAACAAATAAAAAAAAGCTAAAATAAAACAAATGGGCTAAAAATTATATTATTGCACTTTAATTTGAAAGGTCATTTATGTTTTGATTCTTGAACCAACAAAGATTTTTACAGGCATGTTTTAGCACAGTTCATTTGAATATGGTGTAACACTTTATAAGAACTTTACTTGAATTAGTCTGAGTAAAGCAAGAACAAAGACTTAATTAATAATGAACACTGGGTAGTTCCTAAGCCTGAATCATTCTTAATAAACTATTTCTTCATTATTATTTAAGTCTTTGTTCTTGCTTAATTAAGTTTGATTAAGAGGTATCAAAAACAGGCCTGTCACGATAGCACATTTTGAAGTTCGATATATAGCAGTAAATAGTATATATAGAAATAAATATAATAAATATAGACGATAAACGATAATAGAAACACAAAAACCCAAGAGCAGATTTAAACCACAAAAACTATTCTAAATCTACTAAATTGTTTAAAAAAAATCATGAGCTGCAATAAATAAACAGAATGAAACACTTTAGTTGTTGGTTTGCATCTGTAATGAGTCATACAAGTTATTCATTCAAACTTTTATAACTTAAATCTTGTCAAAATTCCCAATAGTGGGAAGAACTGTACACATGATAAATATTGACCCCAAAAAATATTGTTCCCACTTTCATATATTGAACAATAAGTCGATATAGTAATTATAGTGACAGGCCTAATCAAAAAGCGATTCCAAATATTCCCCAAACATTTTAGATATTAGTTTGTCAATATTGCACACCTTTATCCTACACCACAGCACAAACTCCATGACTTTAAGGTCCACCGGTGCAGACCCTTGTGTCTTTATATTCTCTTCTCCCTCTGGTGTTACGTGAATAAATAGTTTTGCTCGTTGCTCGCAGGCAGACTGAAACTTTGACAGGATAATGAATCAGGAACGCACTGCAGTTTTTCACATTTCACAGTCCACTGCCCCTGCATAGAACAGGGACCAAGTGTGTATGTTTGAGAGAGGACAAGAGACAGGGAAATAGTACTGTCTTTTACACTTTCAAACATCTAATTTCCGTCTGACCCTCTCCTCTTCAGCCTCTTCTCCGTCTGACCCTCTCCTCTGCATCCTCTGCTCCAGCTGACCCTGCTTGTAGTAGTAGAAGCAACAGTAAAAGTAGAAGTAGTAGAATTAGAAGATCCATGGGTTTCAGAGTGATGCGTATCTAGTACCGTTGCCATAACAATTAACAATTCAAAACAAAGTATTATATCTTTTTAATGGGCCAAAGTTCTCAAGATATCACCTATCCATGAGTTTCAGAATTCTGAAAAATTAGGGGGCGTGGCAAAAGCTCTCAAAACTATTATGTGTCTCTATGTATCTGAACCAAACTGGACTCATAAGACTACACCTGCACGGGAGTTCTATTTATGCTGAGAAATACTAGGAAACAATGTATTTCTTATGTATAAAGACAGATAAAGTTGGGAATCATGAGTTTAATCTGCCTATTTATATATGAATACCAAAATATACCAAATCTTCAGCAAACTCACTCACTCACCAACTGCTCCTTTCTGCTGTTGTCCCAAATAAATCCTTATAATTTAAATAAAATGATTAGTTGACCGATTAATCGACTATACTAAAGGACCACAGGCCTATATTACTTTATTCATAGTCAGTCTAAAAGCCATTTATTTCCCTTATTCCATTGTCAAGCATTTCAAAATATTGTTTAACCTAATTTTGCGATTTGAGTAAACATTGTAACTGCAGCATATTGTTATAGGAGCTCAGATGTACACAAAGCAGATGGCCTTATAGAGAAAACCTCCTAACTTCATTCTTCACAGTCCATTTCCTCTGTTATGTAACACAGCTGTTTCCTCATCGTGAAAGACAAGAGCCGATCCAACAAAAGGAAATCAGATTCAAGATGGCCGACTGCGCAGAGGTGATTAAGCTAATGCCACTTACGTCTTTATTAGAGTTGTCAAAAGTACTGCAACTCACATACCAAACGATACTAAAACTAGTATCGAAACTAGATACTCATTTGAGCAGGTTTCGATACTAAAAAAGTCACATTCACAGGACAGAAATGAACCCTTTCCTGAATAGCTTTAGAATGATCTTGAGCTGTATCAGAACAAGTGAACAGCATAAGACCTTTAGGTGGGACGAGATCTTGTTCCAGCAGATCACACGAGATTAAATTGCGCACAGCGGAAAAACGATTTCACGAGATTTTATCCTCCGTCTTTACATTTGGCATGGGCATGAAAGGGTTAAAGGGTTAAAAGTTGCGTATCTTTGATCAGCTGTAGCTAAAAGACTCGTCCACATAGAGACTTACAGCTAGCATATCTGGACAGAGAACACTTTAAACTCCACCATTTTTTATTTCGTAGTGACAGGACCAATACTGATGCAGATAATCAATGCTAAAGGTTGTTAAAAAAAAAAAAAAAAAAAAGATTGCAAAAAACTATATTGAATGTATGAAAAATGATTCCTTAGTATCGAAATTGAGTTTGAAATTTTAGTATCGTGACAACACTAGTGCCTACTTCAATGCATTGATCCAAGACTAAATAATGGCTATAGTAGATCATAACAATAGAAACTTAAGTTAAAAATAAAACTAAGACTGGACTTAATAAAAAAAAAATATGTTGAAATGAAATCAAAACGTAACCAGGACTAAAATATGTCTGATGAATAAAGCTGGGATAGAACCTAACCAGGTCCAAATCAGGTGTAGACGGGGACTAAAGAAAGACTAAATCAGAGCTAATCCAGAACTTAACAGCTACAAACCCAGTTCTAAATCGGGTCTAAACCATGTCAATAGTACTCAACCAGGACAAAACCAGTCGGCAATACGTACTACGCAGGGTGATATGAACAGATTTCACAATTTTAATTTTATCACGATTGATCTTAAAGATATCAGAATTATGATAGTCAATCTCACCACAATAGCAGATCATAACAGGGATCAAATAAACCTGTACAAACACAGAGCCAAACAAAAACTAAACCAGTTTAAGCCCAGTTTAGTCCTAATGTAAACTTGGGTTCATCCTGGTTTTTAGTCCAGGTTTTGTTCTGATCTTTGTCCCAATTTTAAACCTCGACCAAGACTGCATTAGACTGAACAAAGAAAAAAAAGAGATAAAAAATACTAAAAATGGCCAATCCACTTTCATCTGATTAGACTAATGCATTGCTATCTTATAAAACGCCTGTCCATTGTTTAGCATTGCGTTAGCGTTAGCATATGTCAATAGCGTCTGCATGATCAAACCACACTTATTCCACTAAGAGCTCTGCGCCGTCTGGCTTTTCAATCAATGGCCAGGAAATATATGAGCCTTTCTGCACTTCTTAATCAAAATGGCTGCTCACTGCTTGATTTTACCCCATATAAACATTTAATACATGCAGGACCATTAGATTATGTCATACCATTAGCTTAATGTGGTTTTAGCAATAGCTTTAGCATGTTAGCAATGTGGTTCGGGGATTACAGGCTTTTAATCCAGAGCTGTCAAATTTAAATAATATTATGGATGTTTTGAATTGATTTCTTATGGTTGATGGATAGATATGAGATTAACAGCTCGCATGGAAAACGTAACCAAGCTTCCCTCTCCCCAGACACCTCCTCCATCATCAGGGCAATATTAGGCATTGCATTTTAGAGATTTTGAGTTAGACAAACCTTATTGATCCACATGGTAAATGACTGGGACACAGTATCTTAAAATGCACCATAAAACCCATTTGAATTAGTGTGTAACTTTTACTCCTTATGCTTATGCAATATCAAGCAATGTTTTTATAGCTTAATAACAATTGCACAGATTTACAGTTAGGCACACCTTATTGTTCGACAATGGAAAAATACATTATATAAACAATTTGGTTTAGTATCTCTTTCACTCTAGATGCCCTACCTTATGCTCTTGTTTTGTTACCAAGCTTCCTTCTCCCCAAAAACCTCCTTCATCACTAATACCATATTAGGCAATGCTCTTCAGAAAAAAAAAACAACATTGCTCTGATTTTGAATTAGACAAACTGTTGTTCCACGAGGTAAATTGCTTGGACACAGTATGTTAAAAAGGTACTATAAAATCCATTTGATTTAGTGTGTAACTTTTAGTCCCGATGCCCTATCTTATGCTGATGGGTGTGTCTGGACTCAAATTAATAGTAGCCTACATTAGCTTGTGATGCTCTGAAGCTAGAATATTGTCATTTTAGTGCAACTTAGATTGGAATCAGTAACCCTATTGTTTACTTACAAGAATTGATTAGACAAAATCGTACCTGGTTTATGAGTTTAGTGTGAAGATTACATTGTTTTCGTGTCTTTCAAATAGTAGCTGGTCCATTGGTACCTTTTCATTCTGGTAAAAAACTGTAGGCAATATCTAGTTGTGCTGTCAGCCTAATTTACAAATTAAAGCTCCCCTGTGTAACTTTTTCCACAAATAAATAGTATATTAAAGTAACATTAAAGCATTTTTTTTTTCATGTGGGTAGTCTGTATTGCACTAAAAACATAGAAAATCATCAGGTGAGTGGACTTGCATCTCCACAAACCTGACTCTTGGACCTGGAGGAGCGCATAGACATCATGCTTGTTTCCATAGAAATGTTGGGCCTGGCTATAATATTCCACAGTATGGCACAAAACATATCTATTTCTATGGAGAATGTTCTGAAGTATGATTTTAACTCTCTGTTTCTGGAATCATGCAGCTCCAGAGAGTGGCACGGTGTTGCTTTAGGGATGTTCAAACCACATCAAAACTGGACTAAACTGGGACTAAACCTGGACTAGAACAGGACCAAACCAAGTCTTCATCAGGACTTGACTGGGCTCAAACCAGGACCAAACCAGGACAAGTGTGAAAGACTGTATGAATTAACATGTAGTTCAAATGTATTGGTTTAAAAGTAGGTTAGGTCTTATATACTGTAGTCCTATATAACAGTGTCCCAGTGACCAAGTGCATGGGCTTGTTCCTGATCTGAACCTTTAACAGTGAAGAGATGGAAGGAGGAAATAGAGTGAAAATATCTGACTGAGTATAGCGCTAACACAGACCCACTGCCCCAAGCTCTGTACCACTGCAAACTTCACCACTACACTCCACTATAAGTTCATACCTAAAGCAATGTCTATGCAAAGTACCGCACTGTGCTGTGGGATAGGTCAAATGCAGAGGATGGATTTCCATAAGGGCTCAGTAAAGAATAACCTAACCTTACATTAACATTAAGGTGCATTATGTAACTTTTCTGGTGAAGAGTCCACCACTTGTCTCCATGGAGATGTTATTGCTTGCTTTGCTAGACAGCTTCACAGTATGCAAGTATTACAAGATTTTATATTGATAAAAAAAAATAAAAAATACATTGAAAGTCAGTCATTCTTACTGTGAGCAGGGTCGCCTCTTCACAGATCTGACTCTAACTTGGCTTATGAGCGTCACCTGCTTCTCTATGCAGATAAAAAATCTTAATGTCATAGTGTGGAACAGAGCAGGCAAAGTAATAACATCTCCATGGAGACAAGTGCCTGGCAGATGCTGTTTACTAGTTGTAGTTGTTAGGTGAGATCCGTGATAATTTTGAGAGCTTTTACCAGTGCCGTGCGTCGCCCCCTATAGTTGATTATAGGTATAAAGTGTGTGTTTCATTGTAAACATGGGAGAAATTGAGAAGGAGGCTATTACTTTCTCTGCGCTGCATTTGTCTGAGGAGATAATATTTTCTTATAAATGAAACCAATTTTGATATCCAAACACCATCCACACAAACACATCTCTCTATCTCTCCCTCTCTTTTTTCTCTCTATCCCTCTCTCCCTTATTCTCCTATTTCTCTCTCTCTCTCTTCCTTTATTCCCTTTCTCTCCCCTCTTTCTCCCTCCTTTTCACACTCACTCTCCTCCCTCTCCTCTCTCCCTCACCCTCTCTCTTCCTGTCTTCCTCTCTCTCTCTCTCTTTCTCCCTTTTGCTCCTCTCTTTCTTCCTGTTCCTCTAAATACACATTGATTCATTTCAGTTTTATCGTTCTGGCAAACAAACAACCATATTATCTTTGTTATTAGAAATCTCTCTCTCTGTCCCTCTCTCCCTCACCCCTTGTCCCTTTTCTCTCCTCTCTTCCTCTCCCCTCTCCTTCTTTATTTTTCCCTCTTTCTCCCTCTCTCTTGTCTCCTTCTCTTTCTTTCTCTCTGCCCCCCTCTCTATTTCCTCTCTGTTTTTTCCTCCCTCCCCTTCATACTCGATCTCCTCTCTTTCTCCTCTCTCTCTCATAGGCAGTGAAGTGGCTATAATTTAAAAGGAGAACAAGGCTTTGCGATGGAGGATCAGATAGAGCAGAGCAAATGAACTGTGGAGCAGTGAATCCAGACACTTAGACACTCCAGACTTCAGTCCTGAGAGTGAGTCTGCGAAGGGTCTACACTGTAAAAAGAAATATAGACATGGTTTTATATGAATACATTTGTAATATAATCAGAGGTGGGTAGAGTAGCCAAGTTGGACTCATGTAAGGACAACGTTACTTCAAAATAATATTACTCAAGTAGAATACAAAGTAATGGTCCAAGGAAGTAAGAGTAAAAAAGTATTTAGGAAAACTACTGTTCAAGTAAGAGTAACTTAAAGAGTAACTGTCAAGTGTAGCATCTGATTTATAATTTGAAGGACAATCAAAACTAGGAAAACAAGACAACTATGCCAATGTGTATTGTATTACTTATTTCAGATGACATCACAACATTCTGTAGGCCAATAATATTTAATACAGATGAGGGCAGCTAACATATATAACATAATAACATAACATAATATTGTTAAAAGGCAGACTTTTGTTGTGTACAAGAAGTTAATTGGTCTAGTCACTAAAAGGAATGATCAGGTTAAACATTTCTGAATTTACCTTTTGGATATTTCATGGCAAAGTACAATGTAATCAATAGGAAAATCTGGCTCTTGCCCCCCATCTGGGAGCATGACATCATCATATTCTACAATCTGAAACCCACCTATTCATTTTTTACAGTGTCTCTTAGTGTTGTCATGACACTAACATTTCAAACTCGATTTCAAATTTCGATAGTAAGGAATAGGCTCGATGCTTAGCGATTCTGATTACACAATGAAAATAAAAAACATTTTCTTTAGACTATAGAATGTGATTTTCAACCTTAAATCGTAGTACTTTCTTTTATATTACCAAGTGGCTTTATATCTGTGTAATCCGTCAGTCGTCCAGGTAGGTTCCATAGTGGTCCATGGGCGTGTACTAGTCTATGTGGTCTGATACTTGTTCCGATACAGCTCAAGATCATTCTTAAAATGAGTCAAAAATCTTAAAACAATGTACACAAATCAAACATCTACAAAGACAAGATTACTATGCTGATTTTGAATCCATTTCTGAAATATAGATGTGTATTGTATTCATTTTTTACAGGGTCTCCATAGCGACCGATGCTAGCTCCCTGGTCCAGATTAGTGGTGTTTACTCACAGATTTGTGCGTTTGTCTCTCAGCGCTTCAAGCTCAGTGCCACTTATTACCATGACACAGGCGGACATATTGATTTTCAGTTTTTATTAAAAGGAGGAGCGGGTTCGTCTGGAAGAGTGGACTCAGAACAGACTGTCCTCCGTCTCCGTGGATACAAGACAATAACAAATACTGAAGCCGGGGTTGATCATTTCATTCACTTTAATCATCCAAACAGATCACGGACAAAAGGAAACAGATACTTTTTTCTGACTTAAAGGTGCTGTACCTGATTTTTACTGTCATTAAAAACTGTGAAAAACAGAACTAGTTAATTTTAAACGCTTTGCCGTGGTCCAAAGGTATTTCTTACTTACCTTATGCATTCTGAACATCCTAATTATTCACCACAATGAGTTTATAAGCGCTTTTCACTTTTCAGTAAAGGTGTAATGTCACTTTGATATGCAATGCCATCTCCAAAGACAAGCAGGTGGCAGACGCTCCACCTGAAAAGTTACATAGTGCACCTTTAAACAATTCAACGGCGTCTTTAGTGGAGTCTTTTCGTCATATCATCCTGTCATATAATCTAAACTTACTGCTTCAGATGAGGGCACTGAGTTTTCTGTAGTTACTTCCTGACCCCTTTGCCTCAGACTCCCATGATCCTCTGGGGCATTTCCTTGCACCATCCTGGACTCTCTGCCCCAGTTGTTCACTTCTCCTCTCTTCTCTCTCCCTCTTTCTACTTCCTGTTTCTCCTCTCTCTTTCCCTCCATCTTTTTCACTCTCTCTCTCTCACCCTCTGTCTTCTCTCTCCCTCCCTTTGTCTGTCTTTCTCTCTCCCTTTCTCTCCCTCCCCCTCTCCTCCCTCTTTTCCCTCTCTCTCTCTTTCTTTCTCTCTCTCGTCTGGTTTATTTATACCGCTGAGTGTTCCATGTGACTCTCTGTGACTGTCCCCATTCATAATTTAAAACAATACACTTATATCCAGCTCTGACAAAAGGAGAGGGCTGAGCTAAAATGAAATACAAAAAGATATTGTTTTCATATTTGATATTTGCACCATATTCAAAGACAGATTTGTTTCTTCTGTGGCTTTTTGTTTCATTTAAATTCCTGTTAAATCAGTATTTACATACATTTAATACATTGATTTCAGCCTACGTTGTGAAACTCTTGAATACTATGTTTTTGTTATTTTCAGGAGTACACTATTTTTATAAGATTGCTTCCTATATCTTTATCTTGTTGTGACTTTATAGAAAAAATATATTTAAAAAATCAGTTTATGTCTATCTCATAAGCTGCTTTCTTAGTGGTCCATCTTCTCTTGTCTCCTCTTGGCTTTTTTTCTGGCTCTGCGTTCATACTTGTACTGGTTGGTCCTGTTGGTTGGTTTGTTGCTTTAGTCTTAGTCCTGGTTTGGTGCTGGTTTAGTCCTGGTTTAGTCTTGATGTAGACTTGGTTTGTTGATTTTGTTTTAGTCCTGGTTTAGTCCTGGTCAAGCACTGGTTTAATCCTGATCTAACCCTGGTCTAGACCTGGTTTAGTCCCGGTATATTCCTGGTCTAGTCCTGGCCTACACTGGTCTAGTCTGATTTAGACCCATTTTTGATGTCTTGAGCCTTTTATTGGACATGTGTACTAAACAGGAAGTGACCGCAGCGTGAGACCAGAAATGGGAAGTTGCAGGAACAATTTGAGATCCGGATTTGTCACATCCACGCACAGACTAGAACAAAAATTTGCATTTTATTTATTTAGAAAGTAGTGAGTGGTGTGTGCATCTGTGATTTTTTTTTTTTTCTTTAATCAGGGATAAATAAATGCATAACAAACGGTTCAACAAATATAAAGCTGTGTTTAATCCTGTGGGTTTCAGGCATAAGAATTCCTTCCTGATTTGAAGGATTTGCCATGGCAACGGTTCTATTGTCATAGCAATAATGCAGTTCAAATCAAAATATGATATCTTTTGAATGGGGAAAGGTTTTCACAAAATCCTTCATATTAGGAAGGAATCATTTGCCTGAAACTCATGAATAATTCTTTTACACTATAATATACTACAACTCAATGTGAAAGTGTGCAAAGCATTCAAAATACAGTATCCTGAGGGGAACATGTACCAGTCCTAAATACATTACAAAATACATTTTAATGTAGATTTTCATTAGTCTGTAACTATTTTCAAAGGATTCTTCCCAACACTGTCAGTTAGTTTGGATAGTCATCTGTTTATTAATTTGTTCTTGTTGTTTTAGTGATACACAGAATTAGACTGTTGGCGTTAAGTGTCTTGCAAACTATGCCTACTATGGTGCTAACAGTACACTTCCTTATTCTCTGACATTAAAATGGTTTATAATTAGGTGCAGACAGCACACATCAGTCTCATTTTTAAGTGCTGCTTATACAATATATCTGTACTGGGGCAAGACACATTTTGCTCAGATACATGGGGAAAATTGTGTACTGCCACTTTAGGCTGCTGTTACATGGTAAATGAGCTGCACTTTTCAACCATGATCTAGTGACCCAAGCACATAAGCAATGGGTTTGTTTACATAGTGGAGTCATTCATGTTAAACAACATTATCAGGTAATAGACTGCTCCCTCACTGTGAGATATGGACCAATAACACTATGATATTTACACCCTGTGTAGAGGTCAGAGTAACAGAGCTGACATGTGCAGTGGACTGAGGAGGCGGAGACTACCTGCTCTGTAATATTACATTTATCACCAATGTTAAAGCATCAAGCTTAATATTCAGTTTTAAATAAGATTAAGGTACACTTTAGTAATCTGACCTTCAGGGGAAATTTGTCCTCTGCATTTGACCCATCCTTCAATGCCACTGGGGCAACGTGTCAGGAGCAGTGCGCTTCCAGGTCTTGGTCAGGACTACTGTTTTGGTTAAATCTGAACTAGACCACTGAGGGATGGAGATCTGGAGAATAGTAAGTGACGCTAGTCATGTCTCTGGTGTCTGAGTAGACATTATTAAAAAATAACTACTTTATTAGCTGCAAAGTTAAAAGTTCATCTATGTATCAAAAAGGTTAAAGTCATACAAAGACGCCAAGCATGGCAGTCAGCAAACTGTGTGCTTCACTGAATTGCAACACTTGAGGAGCGCAAGAAGTTTCCTCCCAAATATAGCCTTCCCCACGGCACCCTCTACTGGTGACACACACATAAGCCTCATGGCTCCAACACTCTGGCCCCTATAATTGGTCTTAACCCATAAGAAACAATTATACAACATACTAATAAGGAGACATGCTTTACAAATAGTCATATTCCCAACTTAACCAATGCAAAACTCTAAGAAGGCATTTACTTGGTTTTAATATTTACTGATGAGCCATTTACTACTCATCCTAGTCTTAATGGCATAGGGTCCATTCTCTTGGCTTAGAATTGCTTCCGAGGGTTCTAACAGTTTAGGAGCATTACTTTCAATGAGCAGGGCTACATTGGCTTTGATAGATGGAATTTTAACCAAGATATTGCCACTGAGTCAGATCCTTCTTAGTCGCAATACTGTCATAGAAAATGTCTGTTTCTAATCCAGATACCTCCAGGCTGGTCAGGGAGTGTGCTGACACCACTCTTTCTTGCCCCATAGTCTGTAGGACAAACTGTGTTCTTTTTA
>KN484521.1:26687-39288 GCA_000787095.1 Periophthalmodon schlosseri
CATTCAAAACAATAACATGTTTATACAGAGCATTTCTTCAAGGGCAAATACAGACAGCTTGAGGTTCTGCGCAGAATTTCAGATTTTATTTTTTTCCTTTTATAAACCTGGACTATTATAAATATTTTTGAAATTCTGACCAAGGCTGACAGATTTTTATTTTTTATTTTTTTTACTCATAATAGGTTCCATTCACATAACATCACAACACCGTAGAATCCCTATAGTTTGAAACTGAGCTGGAGACAGGTCAGAATTTGCTGTTTAACTGTCAGATTGCAGATGTGTTGACCTGGTTTATGGTTAATATCTCTGTAATTACTGAGCCTATCCACATGAAACAAAAACTGCACAAAGTTCAACGTCTTCTCTGTCAGTATAAATAAGCAAAAGTCTAATTATTTTTTCACAATAAGAAAGTGGTGCCATTATTCAACCCCAAAGACGTGATTGTTGTCAGTTGAAAGTACTGTTAGCCAGTTCTTAACAAAACAGTAAATCTCCCATAGAGTTATATAAGCCCCTGCCCCAAATTGTAGAATGCAGCCTGACCACACACTACATACGAGGGTTGTCAAAAGTATGGAAAATCAGATACTAATCGATACCGAAACTAGTATCGAAACTAGATGCTCATTTGAACAGGTATTGATACTAAAATGAACCTTTCCTGAACAGCTTTAGATTGATCTTGAGCTGTATCAGAACAAGTATAAGACACATAGACTAGTACACGCCCATGGACCACTGTGGAACATACCTGGATGAGGGATTACACAGATATAAGGCCACATGGGAATATAAAAGAAAGTACTACCATTTAATGTTGAAAATCACATTCTATTATCATTGTGGTATCTGAATCGGTATCAAGTATCGAGTCTATTCCTCAGTATTGAAATCGACTTTGAAATGTTAGTATCGTGATAACACTAATAAAGACCCTACTATTTCACTGCGTACTGTTTTTAAATAATTGATCTCCGTTGCTGAAAAAGTACAGAATGTTTCTTTAAGGGTCACTTTGGGGCCACTGTCACATTGGATGGAGGTTATTGCTTTGGGCTATGTACATTTGGCATTTAAACAGACAGGCCAATGGGACATGTCAAGATGAATATAGTGTGTGTGACCTCTCCATATGTTTCACTGCGCACAAGGATACATGCTGCTTTAGTCCATGTCCCTGCCTTTATATGACGAGCAGTAATAGTAATAATATTGGTACGTGTATTAGAAGTAAGGCTTTTCAATAGTAGTAGTAGTAGTAGTAGTAGTAGTAGTAGTAGTAGTAGTAGTAGTAGTAGTAGTAGTAGTAGTAGTAGTAGTAGATATAGTTTCAATAGTGGTAGTCTAGTCACAATATAAAATATTCATACTCGAATTTGATACTAAGAAACAGACTCAATACTCAATACAAATTCCGATATCACAATGATAATAAAAAAAACCAAACAAACCACTATTTAGACAATAGAATGTGACTTACTTTTTTATACAGACCTTATGTCTGTGTACTCCCTCGGTCGTTCAGGTAGGTCCATAGTGGTCCATGGGCATATATCAGTGTATGTGGTCTTGTTCTGATATAGCTCATGATCGGTTCCAAGTAGGAACAGGCTGAAAAGGTCCGGTAAGTACCAGCACTGAAAAACTACTGTTGGTGCCACCTTTCGGTTCCTTGGCTTTAAATTCCCTCGTCAATGAGCCAGTACATACACCACACTGATTTATTTAACAGCAGCGCAGGTGCTCACGCATCACGACTGTGCTCTGCACAAACAAATGGCACAAACAGCTCTCATGTTTTAACATAAGCCTGCACGTCTCCAAACAAAGCACAGTGAAGAAGAAACAGCGTGCAAGTCTCCAGTGCTGGGCCTTTACAGTGTCTCAAAGTCAAAGTGTTGTGTCTAATAATAAATCCACATCCACTCTGCCGTGTCTGCTGAAGCCAAACAGATAAAATGAACCAAACTCTGCCAACATCCTCCTCCTTTGTCCCGGTAAAAGCGTAGTTCACAAATAAACGTGGTGTAGTAAATATATCCACTGTGGAGCGTGTGCGTAAAGATACAGTCAAATGAGTCCGTGGAAAGTTCGCCATAATCCTCCTTCTCCGTCCAGGTAACCGTGTAGTAAAACAGTTATTTATCAAAACAAAGAGCATGTGCTCCGCAGTGCTGTCTTTGTTATAAACTGCCAAATGTGGCGAAAACAAAAGTGAAACTTAAGTGCGTGTCAGTCCACATGAGGATCAGCTGTACACTCTGGCTCATTTGTTTGCACAATTGTATTGAGTTATAACTGGACATTGTATAGCCTAGTACTATGTTTTAAAATATGAATTAACATAGTTATTACGTAATTCAAGGATTGAAAAGTATTTTCTTAATAATATTGGCCATTAATTTACCTTAAAAAAATACAGGCACCGAAAAAAGAACAGTTCAGGAACCAGTATCAAAAAGCAGGTATCGCTAAAGTACTTTTATTGAGAAAATTTAATGGTACCCAGCCCTACTTGTACCATCATAGGAGATCCTTGTTCTAATCCTCCAGCTCCACCCCCACCTCTGCTTGAGTCATACCCAGCAGAGGAGCTTGCTTGTGGGCTACAGCTGGTCCACTCTGCCCCTTCACCCTGGACAGCTCCATACAAGCCCATACATTTATGCACCGGGCATATGCTCAGAGCTGATAAGACCCAGTTCTCTTTTTAAATAATTTCCATATTCTGTTTGTGTGACATTTTCCTTTGAATGTAATTTAAATGTGTTTTATGAAGTGAACAAACGTTAGACATGAGAGCCAGAGACATGAGAGCCAGAGACATGAGAGCCAGAGATGTCTTTTGGAGATAAACGCCGTTTAAAATGCAGGAGATTTGAAGTCCATTTGAAGCCACTGGGGAAAAAGTTGTATATCTGAATAATACATTTTGACGATTGTCAGAAAGTCTGTTTGACAATGATTATATTATGTTTGACATAAAAATGAAATCAATAAATACATTTTATTTTGAGAACAAGTATTGAGAATAAGTGTGCACTGCTCCAGCTGACCCTCTCCTCTGGATCCTCTGCTCCATCTGACCCTCTCCTCTGAATCCTCTGCTCCATCTGACCCTCTCCTCTGCATCCTCTGCTCCATCTGACCCTCTCCTCTGGATCCTCTGCTCCATCTGACCCTCTCCTCTGGATCCTCTGCTCCATCTGACCCTCTCCTCTGGATCCTCTGCTCCATCTGACCCTCTCCTCTGCATCCTCTGCTCCATCTGACTCTCCTCTGCATCCTCTGCTCCATTTCACCCTTTCCTCTGCATCCTCTGCTCTGTCTAGAATCTTTAATTAAAGCAACACAGTGTAACTTTCTGGTAGTGAGATGTACCTGCATGATTCCATGGAAATAGAAAGTTAAAACCATACTGGATAAGTGGATATACTGGGGAGATAAGAGCCAAAGGAAAAACACGGAAACAAGCTAGCCAAATAAGAGTCAGGTTTGTGTAGATGCAAGCCCTCTCAGAGTAAGGATACAGGTTTTTCAATGTAAAATAAACACAACCAAAGAATATTTTTTGGCTAAAAGTTACACCGTAGGGCTTTAACATGAGCTTCTTACTAATACTACTTATGTAGAAACTGCTGCTACTACTCACTACGTATACTTGTAAAGTAATTCTAGCTTCAGTTGCTAATTTTTACTTCCACTCCTTCTGCTACTACGGCTAATACTATTACTACTACTGCAACAACTTCTACTACTACTTGTACTCGCCTGCTTTTTCTCCTGCTGTTATGTTTGTCACATATTGGCCTGTGTTGTGCAGTTATCAGGTTCGGTAGTCCCATTCAAAGGCACATGTTTTCAGAGAATAATAAGTGTTACATATTTGTGACCTTATTTTCATTACTGCGACTAACAAGGCCATTGCTTTGTTAAACCGCTCTGTTCAACACGGTTTTGTTATTTTTCCCAGCGATCCCAACCAAAGGCCAAAGAATGAGAGAAATGTGTAAACAGGACAGTTGAGCAATTATAAAAGCTGTTGCCCATCTGCTGTTGGGATATTTGTTCTTGAAAAATAAATTGGATTCATGATTGCAGGGTCAAGGAAGCAGCAATTCAGTTTAAATGGATTTGACTTGGAAATTTGAGACTCGTGAATAGAAAATAATTTGTTTTGTCGCAATTGTTTTAGTGCTCCTTCAAGCAAATGCTGATGCTATATTTTACTCACCCAAAACAATAGGGCATTTCTCAGTGTTCATGCAGTTCTAAAAATAGCTATTCTTTGCTCTTTCCTCCATGATCATCACTATAACCTTATCCACATTGTAGTACATATACAGTAGATACATGACTGGTTGTATTGCGTGCGCAGAGGGAGAAGACAGGGGGCACTACAGTTCAGAGCCCCCGAGAGCACAGTCCGAAAGCAGCAATCCATCACCAGCTAAATCCCCCCTCTCCCCGGGCCTGCGTATGCTAGCGGCCACAGGGCTAATGTAAAAGCATGCGCTGATTTTGAATAAAAACACAAAACATGGCGTCTCCGTAGACTGGAGAGGTCAATGTTGTGTATTTCTGCTCCATTTGGATAGTGTAAAATGACGTTGAATGATGTGTTGCTTTGCTTATATTCGAGAGTTGGAGCAGGAAATATAGGAGCTAATATGGTAGGTTGGAGATGCAATTTCCAAATTTGTCGGCTCACATAAATACTGAATGTTTTTCAAGGCATTTAAAACACTTGCAGTTGAATATGTGCAAGATCGATAAGTTTAATGCCAAACTCTGAAGGATTCCAGACAATCAATCACAGGAAACAGCTAGGTTTGATTTGTGAAGCATATTGGCTCAACATATAAGTCAGATGACTGGAAATGCAGCAGTTTATCACAAGATGAAGTCAGCGTTTGGTGAGAAATTATTATTTTCTGTTTGTGTCTGTTGTTTGCCATCTAAATGATGATCATTCATCTGAGAAATCTCATGTGAGCCGCTACTGGCCTGCTGCTGGTCCTCCAAGGACTGCGCGGAGGTGTATCCAGTTCCGCCCCCCATGCTGGTCCCAGGTCCTAACCGGGCCAGACCTCCTTAGAAGGTAGTACCTCCAGCAGTCATCTTGGGAGACCTGAAATGGGGCAGTACAAATCACTTTAGACAGAGTTCACACTGTTCCACCCCATACCGCCCCTATGGAAACGAGGCCATAGTGAACCTATAAAATACAAAAACTAACCTTAAGGCCCCACCAAGTTTTTAGCTAAAAAAATGACAAAAATAAAAGAATGTTTTTTCATGTTTTTTTGGACAAAAAACATAGAAAAATACCTGTTCTTATTGTGATCGGGCTTTCATCTCCACAAACCTGACTCTTACTTGCTTGTCTCTATGGAAATACTGCTCCTTTGGCTATAATATTCCACAGTATGATATAAAACGTGTCTATCTCCATGCAGCATATTTCGAAGTACGGTTTTAACTTTCTATTTTCATGGAAAGTTACACTGTGTTACTTTAAATCACACATTATTGTCATTAATGGCACCTCTTTCTCACTGTAGTTTACATCCTCTCTTTTGCAGACTTGCTTGGAGTTGGAGCGCTACCTTCAGACCGAACCAAAGCGTCTTTCTGAACTTTTCGAGGAAGATTTGGACCGTCTCCTCACCCCAGCCTTCATGCACGGAGCCGACAGCGATGAAGAACTGTTAGACCCACTTTTACCATCTCTCCAGGACCCTCCTAGCCCTCCTCCTGCGCTCAAAAACCTACCCAAAATTCACACCAAAATTCTCCAAATATCCAAACCAGAAACCGAAACCACGAAGGAACAAACTGGTGTCAGCGCGGCACAACTTAGCGCTGCTGTAACTGCGCTAACTCCCCCATCTTCGCCCGAACTGGGAAGGCATCTAATCAAACCGATGCAGACGCTAACAGCTACGGCGGATGGTACGCTAACATTGAAGCTAGTAGCGAAAAAGGTGGGGTTGGTAGCGGCCAAAGCGGTGCCGACGCAGGTTAATCAAAATGGAGGAGGAGGAAGCTTGAGTGATAGTGAACAAGGAGGAGGGTTAGATATTCCCGAAAATAAAAAGAGGGTACACAGATGTCAGTTCAACGGCTGCAGAAAAGTCTACACCAAAAGTTCACATCTCAAGGCACATCAGCGGACACACACAGGTAAGGAAATACTTTATGTTATGGTTTGCAAAACTGGTCTGAATGAGTGTGAAAGTTGCCTTCATAATTTCAAATACAGGGCTATGGGAGATTTACTATTTTTTAAAGAAATAGCGAAATTTATAATCTACAAATGTTACATGTTACAATGTTACAAATCATATTATTGTCAGGGATCGTCTGAGGAGGTATAGTGAATAACCTAAGGGTGCGTTCACTTAGTTTGCTCCTGGGTTGGGACAAGTTTGGTCTAGTCCTGGTTTAGTACTGGTGGTCTAAATTCAGAATGTTCGTTATGAATTAACTCTATGTTCATGATTTATTCATGTTATTAAGTGTAGTTATTTGTGTTACCTATATATTTTAATGCACATGTACATGCAAAATGTAAAAGTATTCCTCCCAACACAGGAGGAAGAGTAAATATGTAGTGAAAGAGAAAATAAACATATTTTGAACAAAGCTGAGCAAAATAAGTACATTAGCATGAGCGTAATTTCTTAAGGATATAAGACTGAAAACACTAAACTTTGAGCTGAATAGGAGAGGTACTTATTAGTCTCTTAAGGCCAATTAAGCTCATTTAGTTTTTCTTCCGTTCCTCAATTAAAAGGTGCTTTCTCCCAGATCACTGTTTCACACCCGAGGCTTCTCTCTGTGCTCTAATTGCGTCGTTATATTGGCTTTCTTTAGAATTTTTTAATTAGCTAGTTTGTCCAAGTAAATGACCTTTGTTTATTTATACAATTTTACTATTAGGTTAAGAATTATGGTATTGTGTCTGAAATAAATTATTGAATTGGGTTTTGCAGACTTTAAATAATAATAATAATAATAATAATAACAATAATAATAATACAGTATCATATATTAAACACTGAAAGTTCACAATTAGATCCCATCATTTATTTAGGTCAGTGAGCCACTACTATAGCCACAGCTGCCTTGGGGCAAATAGATATAATATAAATAGATATGGCTGCCCTTAAGTGCCTTGCCGAAAGTTACAGCGTAAGCAATGCTATTAGCAGGAACGTAATTTACTGTTTTTGCTTCTTATGTAGCAAAGCCATTTCTTATCATTAGAGCTACCCGTAATGGTTATTTTAGAGATTTTCTTTTTATTAGTCAACTAGTTTCACTATTGTTAGTAATGTACTCTTAGACACATTTAACCAAACAAAGGTTGGAATATAAAGTCTGTTTTAAAAGCATCACTAAATTAAATGCTTACTTTTTCCTTTCATGGTTTGACAATTTGGTACCTCAGCTTTAAACAAATAGTTGAACATTGAACACTGATTGGTTGTAGCCATTCGGGTTTTGCAGATAATTAGCCCAAACTACTAATTAGTAACTATGGTTTTGTTCATTGGTGCTATGTAAGATAGTTTTCCCCAATACAAATCATGTCTTACCATTATGAACAAACTGCTTTCACAAAATGTAGTTCATACATTTTCTTACCCGTGGAGCTCAACAGTGGCCGTCTGCTCCGGGTCTGGAATTAAATTTTCCATTCATTTTTCCTACAAGAGTTCAAAGCCATCGCAGAGGCTAACCAGATACTTAACAGCTAATATCCATAATGCGGTCATTTTAAGCTCAAAAAGCACATTTAAAATGCAAGATTCAGCAAAACGTTTCAGAAACAGATTTTAAATAAAATTATAGGTCTTGTGGTCATTGGTTAGCATATAGCTGATTAGCCCTGAGCAAGGTTTCAAACTTTTAATATATATATATATTTTTTTGGAAAGTCTATGGGAAAATGAATGAGGAATATAGTTCAGGAACCGGAGGGTGGGCAGTCACTGTTGAGCTCCATTTAACCTGCTCCATACATTTAATATTTAGCTAGACATGTTAATAGCATCGCCATACCAGTGCTCCTGTCTGAGTAATTAGCTGATGATGGATAGACTCGTAGTGAATGAATGAGCGATTTAACCATGTGTGAGGGTGCGACGGGTTAGCATTAGCCGCTAACTACAGCTGCCTGCTCACTGACCTCTGAGACTGAATGAACCAAGCTAATGTGTCCAGCAGCTAACGCCTGGACTCACAAACTGGGACTTTTAAATATAGTCTACTGGTAGAGTTAAGGGCTTTAAATGGATGCGGAGTAAGCTAACCATGTATGTCGAAATTGTTAGGCAGGGGGAAATAACACGTAAATTGTGTCATATGAGTCCAGACCTTTAACGTATCTATTTCCATGGAGACGAGCAGGGGAAGGTGAAGTTACAGGTGAGATCTGCAGTGAGGCAAGCCAACTCACGAGACTACATGTTTTGTTTTTTGTTCTGTTTTTTTAGCAATACAAACATCTGTATTCAAATCCAAGTAAGAAAAGTTTAACGTCATACTGCCAGCCAAAGCAATAAGATCACCAGACCCTTCACCCAAAAAGTTACATGGTATAACTTTAAAATGAATAAAAGCAAAAATATAGTAACCATGCATTCAAAATCCATCTTACTGGCCTGATAAACTGAAATAAATCAATTGTAAACATACATCAAATTGACCGTACCTCCGTTATTGTACTGTTTCCTCTCTTTGATTACACTCTTTTGCACTTCCATCAAATATTTAAAAGTGACGAGAACTGTTGTATTATAGTCCTGCATCGCCATAGGAAATCCATTTCACTTATTTTTATGTCAAACTGCCTATTGGACCCGTGGAGTTTGCAGTTTCCAGCCTATCAAACATGACCAATGGTGTCATATATTTACTGATATAGGACTTTTGCACAGTTGTAGCACCTCAGGCTAGCATTATTCTACTTTAGCGACTAGCTCGACTTCATTTTGTGTGTGTACATTGGTTTGTACCCTCTGGTTGTCATCATTGAGTTGGCAGTTTCCCTGGATTACAGTTTGTAGCCTGCAGAGCCACATAGCAGCGGTAGTAGCAGTAGTAGTAGCAGCTTTAGTCATTAATCTCGCGTTTTATAGGCTTAGACTGAACCAAAAAACCCAGAGCCAGCAGTGATAGGCAGGCTGAGAGCTGGAGGGGGAACATGTGGTGAAATGCAGGAGACACACCAAAAATGAGCAGAAATGGAGAGGCAAAGCATGGCAGTACAGTCTGTAGCTGTAAATGTTGATGTGGACTTGAGATTGGCCAAATTGCAATTATAGGCACTAATTCAATACAAATGGGCTATTCATGTTATTTGGCAAGAATCTTTAAATTATTCAAGCGTAATGCCAAACAGAAAAAGTATATTATAAATGTGAAACATTACTCATCTCTCTCCTCTCTCTCATTATTTCACACAGAGACCATTATAGATCTTGTATCTGTTCAGTTTTATCTTTCTCCTTGGTGGCACGGTTTGGCAGTCTGGCACTGAAAGACAGGAACAAAGTGAATCAGATCATGTGGTGGTCCAGCAGGCTGATTGGTGCCTTGAGTCCCTGTACAACAGGCAGGTACAGTGCATAGCGTCCAGTATTGTGAGCTGTGACTCCCATCATCTGAGGAGTTCCACCTCCTCCCATCGGGATGCAGGTTCCAAGTGCTAAGCTGCATAGCGTTATAGGAACAATGTATTTATTAGATTGTGACTGTTTGAGCCAGTGTGAATGTTTGAATGCCTGATTGTGTGTCTTTACTGTCTTAATGTGTACTGATGCCAAATTGCTGCAAAACAAATTGGGCTCAAATAAAGTCACTTGAACCCGAACCTGAAGAGAAAGAGGAGGAGCAGTGCAGTTGTAGTTCCCTCCCTGTTCTCCTCAGGCTCAGCGCTCTGGTTCACTTAGCCTAATCCTCTTTTTGGATTTTTAAATGAGCATAAATGATTAAACTTACATGTAGCCTGGGATTACCTCAGTGTGGAGACACTGCAGGGAGGAGCAGGGCTAACAGCTATAGCAGCTATAGCAGCTAGCAGCCCACTAGCCTTTTATAGAGCCTATTAAATATAATTATAATCAGATGGGGGAAGGAGCCAGATTTCCCTATTGATTACATTGGTCTTTGCCATGAAATATCCAAAAGGCAAATCCACAGATGTTGATCCTGATCATTTTCACCATGTAGTAAAATAGCACATACTTTTTGCTGTTATGGGCACCATTTTAAGGACTTTTGGACATTAAAAACATTATTGTGAAGAATATTTATTTTATATGTATAACAACGATCCTAATTTGTCTTCATTAGCAACACATGGAAATGTATTATTATTTAAACACTCAAATTACATTGTGAGTATTTATGACGTGTTTTATGGCCCCAATACAAGTCTACCCTGAATAATATTGGGGACTAATGAATTCCCAATGTGTTTATGGCATTGTATGTAATTAAAAAGTGACATTATGGGCGGCAGAGGACTGAACTATAATCCAGTTTTATAATGAGTGATAATATTTTTACGCCTCTGTCTCTCAATGGGATCGTGACGTGCGATTATTTCAGATCATAAAGAGGGCTGAGCAATGAAGAGAACATATTACTCATCTCACACTGGTAAAGATATTTAATGGCTGTATAATATTTAATCTCTCTTTCATTTGCAGCTTTTACCTTTGGGCTGTCTATTACAGTCTAAACAAGGATTAATCAGGTCTTGAGGACTAACCAGCCCTCTTTGAAGCAGGGACTAGTGGAGAGGTTAAAGTCTATATAAGGCATAGATTTCTATTGAGCTTAATGTCACGATAACACATTTTGAAGCCCGATACATTGCTGGAGTAAATATAGACGATAATCGATAATATTGAAACTCATTCATGCCACTTACTAGGTCTGTCATGATAATCACTACATTGACATGTTAGATGAAACTATAGTTTTGGAGGTCAGTATTTATCGTGGATACTTTTTCTTTGTACTAGTGGGAGGATTTTGGTTATTTTTCTGTACTACAATGAGGTTTGAGCTGTAGAAGGTTGAATTATGAACTTCTTTGTCTGTCTAGATACTAAGTACTAATGCTACTGCTATTTATTTACTACAGCTCATGTTTTTTTAACTATATTGCACATTCAGAATACTTTTTAGGAAATAATTGTACTTTATGGCTTGGTTTCAATCTTACCGTTTATCGTCTATATTTACTTCAGCAATATATCGCACTTCAAAACTTGTTATCGTGACAGGCAACCACACAATAACCCAAGAGCAGATTTAAACCACAAAAACTATTCTAAAGCGATATTGTTAAAAAATTATGAGCTGCAGTAAATTAACAGCAATGAGTCATGGAAGTTATTAATTCAACATTTTACCTCTTAAATCTTATCGTCTTGCCAAAAAATAGCCAAAAACTTTCCAGTAGCGCAAAGAAAATGTACACACGATAAATACTGGCCCCCCAAAAAAATTGCTTCCATATAGCTTTCATATATTTAACGATAAGTTGATATAGTAATTATTGTGGCAGGCCTAGATCTTAAAGTGTGGTACCTGATTTTCCACTACAAAAGAAGGAAGTATGGATTTAAACAAACCCTTTAGTACAACATTATTTGTGCATTTTGGGGTTTGGGTTTTTTTGGGGTTTTTTTTTTTTTTCGAAAGATAAAACATTTTTGTTATTAGATGCATATTAGACCGTGCGCAGTGGTAATGGGCACCAGAAAGGCACTATGTAACTTTTGTGTTTATAGATATAAGATTTAGTGCATTGACTGGAATGTTTCACAGTAGGGCTTTTAAACTTATCCATTTATCAGTTTTTACCATAGAACTCTGACCCGTCCTCCATCTCATTTTTAGTAGTTTAGTAGTTAATGTTGTGATCTCACTATATATATCTGAGGCTGTGTTCTTGTTATTCTGTAGTGGTATATCATTTGTGGAATTTCCTTTTGACAATTTCTTCCATTACAAATTAAAAAACCCCACTGTTCCCATCTGAAAGAATGACATCATCCCTGTGTGTCCTGTTTGGAATTTTGGCTTCATTAAATTCTGGAATGTGGAAGTAGAATGCAAAATGAGCCAATCAGAGTGTGGCGCAGCCAGGATGTGTCTAAAGTCTCCTAGCAACAGAACGAAATAGAGGAGAGAGGGAGGCAGTAGCTAGGTAACTGAAGAAGAGAGAAGAGAGAGAGAGACAAGGGTGAGAGATGGGAGAGAGAGAAAGAAAGTAAGAAAGAGGGATAGAGCAGAGAGAAGGGAAGTGGTAGGGGAGAGAGAGAGAGAAGCGAGAGAGAGCCAGGGGGGTAAAAAGAGAATAGGTGATACGGACAAAACAAATGAGGAGAAAGAGAGGGAGGCTAGAGCTTGGTAAGCGAGGAAAGAGAGAGAAATGACGGAAAAAGGGAGAGGAAAGAGAGAAAAGAGAGCAGAGATAGGGGGTGACTGAGAGAGAAAGAGGGGGGGGGCAGTAACTAGATAACTAAAGAGAGAGAGAAGGAGAGAGGGAGGGGGGGGAGAAAGG
>KN484521.1:41484-54885 GCA_000787095.1 Periophthalmodon schlosseri
CTCTCTCTCTCTCTCTCTCTCTCTCTCTCCTTAAATGTAAAATACGTGTTATTCCTCAGTGGACTCGTCCTGCTGAGCATTACCTGTCATTGCATCATCACACACTCTCTGCGTCTTTAAACTTCACTCAAAAATAAAAAAATAAAATAAAAAATAAACCTTCTGAAGTGAAGGTCAGACTCCAGGCCTACTTGCCCCAAACTCACAAACTTTTAGCTTCTTCACAAAACTTTTATGTTTCATGTTCAGTGAGAGGCTACAATTAGTATCTTACCACGAGAGCATAGAGTGAATGAGTAATGAGCTGCATGTAACTGTTGAGTGTCTGGAAACGCGCTATATAAGACCTTATGATTATTATTATTCCCTCGTCATTAGCTTATTCAAAGTTAACATTCATGCATGTTTGAGTAATCCTGTATTGTCCTGCATTTGAGGATTGAGTGCTCACTAAATTTCTGTTTTCATCTACCCCCAATCTCCGCCCACAGCTCTGTACTTACTTTTTTTTATTCCGACTCTGGGTTATAAAATTTTAAACAGCTATTTTTGAAAAATAAATACACATAAATGAAAATTTGCTGCTTGCTACAATGAAATGCCACTCTGAAGAAGTGGCTGTTCTCAGTTCTACAGTTTTGGACAGGAAGTCAATAGATTTGTATTATTAAGCTGTTTTAGATCAATATTGTGGTTTACAATGAACAAAATGTCCTTATTTAAGTATGATAAAAATGTGTGCTGCTTGTTTGGAGAAGTGGGCTTTTTAAAAGGTCTTGTGTCTTTTAACTCTGGACCACGAGTCTGTTTGGATGATTAATAAACCTGATTTCCCTTTTGTGTGTTTCAGGAGAGAAGCCGTACAAGTGCTCGTGGGAGGGCTGTGAGTGGCGCTTCGCTCGCAGTGATGAGCTCACACGACACTACCGCAAACACACGGGAGCCCGCCCCTTTAAATGCAACCACTGCGACAGGTAATATACAACAGTACAATATACAACTGAAACAAAACATACAATATATTATACAGACACGACACTACCGCAAACAAAAGTATCTGTGCTTGAGCAGACAGCTGCATAAAAAAGAGACCTAGTGAATCACAATATGACGATATCATCAAGAAATCAGATTGTCACAGAACTAATCATGATTCAGTTTTTATCACCTTATCACTGAGCCCTAATTGGCTTATAGCATGTTGTGATGTCATCAGAAACTCGGCAATACCCTCTTTAAAGTGGAACCAAACACTAAATACTACTACTACTGCTGCTGAACTGTGTATGTGGTGTTTTCATAGTCAGTTTTTGGCAACTTTAGTGCAAACTAGGTAAATTTGTAGCTTCTCAGATCTAAATCTAAGTGTGTGATGTCTTCACTCGCCTCTGCAATTTCCAGTAGTGACATCACGAAAAGACTGCGCTGATTAAAACCTGGTGTTTCTGATGACAAACACCTGGCTAAAGGGGCGGAGTTTGAAGTGTGGATACCTGTTAGACCAATCACAGTGTTCCTTATATCTCCAGCCCCCGCCCCTCCTACCCCCTCACTATTTTCTTTATTGCTCCCAGTTTAGCAGCTCTATTTGAAATGTGGTTGTTTGTGGAGTTTATGTGTTTAGTCCCACTTTACTCCCACTTTAAATTAATACAAAAAATTAAATTAAAATAATTAAAAATAAAAACTTTAAGATCACCTGGCCACGCCTCTGTGGTTTACACCTTTGGAATGGATAAAATATTTAACTGTGAACTCCAGAGACCCTCAGAAGGAAATCCTCTAATAAAATTCAAATCATTGTTCTTATATGTTCAGGTGTTTCTCCCGATCCGACCACCTGGCTCTGCACATGAAGCGCCACATCTGAGTCGCACCACCAGAGGGCAGCAGCACCGAGGAGCAGAACAGAGGGAATTGAACTACCAACCTACTTCTCCTCCTGCTCCGAGACACCAACGAAGAGCAGAGCAAGGAGAATCAAACTACCAACCCCATGCTCCCGGCTCCCTCCCTCCCGTCCAGACACCATCTTGGACAACCCCAGTACGGTGGCCCAAATGGGGACATCAGCAACAACATGGAGGAGGTGCAAGATAGTTGTTTTTCTCAACCACTTTACCACAACTGTTACAATAAATACATTTTTGTCCATTTTCTGTCAAATCCCAAATGTCTTCAAGCACTTTTGGGATCTTGGAGTTTTTTATATCAATAACCAGTAACCACTTTTTCATTTTTCTGCATGCATTTAATATATACAAGTAGCTAGCGTTCAAAATACTCAACTTTTTGCCATTTTTCATCTGTGGAAATCCACCACTGCACTGCAAAAAATAAAGATTTTGCGCGTTTTAATTACATTGCTGTGTGCAAATCAAATTATCAATCACTCTTAAATACAGATACAGTATTGGTCCAAAATGACTATTGACAATTTCCAAATTTTAAGTATAATTTTTAACACTAGCAAAAAAATATTTAAAATTGCATTAAAGTCAAATTATCGCTACATAAGTAAATGAATTACTAAGTGAAGACTACTCAAATCAAAGTCTGAAGTCAAGTCGTTTAAACTTTTTAGATAATATTTTTTGCAGTGCAGCACCCGTTGCAGCCTATTTCAATAATATGAAAAACAACAGTGAACAAAGGCTGGGTGCTTGAACTTCTTTTATTGCTGACAATCGGTATTTTGGGGAATGCACCTGGACATTTTGAACAGTGAGTGCACCAATTACAAGTCAGCTCTGTGGCTCTCCCATGCTTATATCCTACCACCAGAGGGCAGCACTGAGGAGCAGAGCAGAGGGAATCGAAATACCAACTTCCTGCTCTGGGCTCCCTCTCTCCTGCCATCCGCCATCCTGGACAGCCCCAGTACGGTGGCTCAAAGGGGACATAAACTTCAAAACAGAGATGTGAGATTGTTGCGTCTCTATGGGAGATCTAACTGACATTGCGCAGCGACACTTTTTTGAGCAAATTTTCTACTTAAAAAGACTTTTTTTTCTTTTTTGGGGGGAGGGGTGGGAAAATGTCTTAAACTTTGAGGAGATATGTTTTGGATTAAGAGGTTGGACTTTGGGAATTTGTTGCTTGAATTGACTGAGAGCAAACAGTGAATGACAACAAGATAAAAGCCATGTTTCTACCAAGTTGTGTAAGACAACTAGCCAAAATGTTGCTAACAAACTTATTTTATTTATCTATTTCGTTTTTACCATCTGGTAAAGTGAATTCAAATTCCTCCAAAATAAATCCTTTACCAACACAGTAATGCTAACAACAACTAGCATGCTAAGCGTGCACTTTCTGATATTTGGAGAATATAATGCTTTATAATTTGATCATGGACGTATAATAAAATCTGGAAGGTGAACCCAAGATGGCGTTGTAATGTTTTTAGTGGCGTATGCTCATTGACACATGGTTCCAAAAATAATTTTCTCTAACAATTTTCTTTTTACTTCCTCAATACGGGCTAGCGCCCCCACCATGTGACGCCAGAATCAGTGTGACAGCTGTTAGAGCGGAGCTAGCGCAGGCTCAGAGCGGGGCTGGGCTAAATCTTACAAAGCTAACTTTTAGGTGCTTTGAGGATTTAAAAATTCTAAAAAGTTTATGTTGTGAAAATGAGAAGAATCCCCACTAAATCCCATCTTTGTGAAAGCTGTGGATGCCCTGTCAGCTGAACACAGGCAGTTTGAATTCTCAAAAAATGCATTGTGCTCTATGGGAGAATTCTTTCTGGGCTGGAGCTCCTGGGAGCTGCAGTGGCCATGGAGCGGCCACTGGTCGATCTCGCCCCGGGACAGAGGGGGAGTGTCTTATCCAGTTCTTATTATAGATCCATGAATTAGATCTACACAGTACACAGGAGACATAGTTTGACTTCAAGAGCTGCTTATACATCTGTATATCTGTACTGGGGCAAGACACATTTTGCTCAAATATATGGTCAAAATGCAGGCCCTTTAAAGGTGCTCTGTGTAACGCCTCACTTAGTCACATTGTGCCACTCACACTCAGAGACCACGCATGAGACCACGCATGAGACCACGCACGAGACCACGTGGTCTATTCATTTATTAAGGGAAAAGGCTGCGGTCAGCTCTGGCAAAACAGACTCCCAACGGAGTCTGGAGCACCACGTGACTCAATGTTGGTCAAAATTTTCAAATATCTTGCTTTTTAAAATGTTTATGCAACATCTCAGGTTTAAAACATAACAATGTATTCTGGTAATTATTTTTTTTATTCTGAACAAATTGTTCAACTTGATAGAAACAAGGCAAGACGCTTTTATTTCTGGACTAAAATTAACAATGGAGCAGATCAAGACATGGATATGGATTTCACCATCTTTCTGCCAGTGAAGATGAATCATTTTGGAGGAACTTTGAGGCAATTTTTGGGTAAAACTAAGCCTCAACTTAACTTAAAAAACTGAAAATCAATCCGTGTTTTTTCTTGTATTTTGTTCACAACAGACTAATGATTTGCTATGTTTTGACAATGAATACTGAACCGTTAACCACACATCATGGCCAAACTGTGGTCACTTGAAAACGTTGCCTGCTTTTATTTTGCACTTTTTTATATTATCTTTGCATTTTTTACAACAAAAATGGGGAAAAAATCACTTTGCTTTAAAAAAAAAATATAAAAATCTTGTTTAAAAAATACATAAAAATGATTCACTTTTGTCACACAAGAACACAAACGTCACACCTTTTTCATCTGCTTCATTAAATAGGAAACAATTATTCCGCTAAACTGTAAAAACTGAAAGTCTACTCGAGTTCAAAACACTTGAATTCAGGATGCTAATATTGATTTGAGCAGTTTTAACTTATCTTCCATTCATTTGATTACTTGGCATGTTGGATATGGATGTAGCGGTGGCTCAGTGATTGAAGCATTCACCCACAAACCCAGTGGTTGGTGGTTCCATTCCAGCTACAAAGAGTGCATATTTTTGTTGTGTTATTGGCCAAGACACCTCACCCACCTTTGTGTACAGATTTGGTGGGTGAGTAACTAGTGATAGATGGACAGGCCGATGGCGCAGATTGGCAGCCTTACCTCCAGGGCAGCTGTGGCTACAGAAGTTGTTTACCACGACCGAGCTAAATCACTCTGTAAGTCCAGTGAATTAAGTATTATTCATTTTGTGAATATATTTTTCTCATTTCAAGAAAAGTTATCTGTCTGTGGGGTTAAAAAGCATTCCGAGCATCCTAATTACTCACCACAATGAGTTTAGAAGCGTTTTATACAACTTTCACAGACCAGTGCGAAGTTTTGCAGTCACGTTAAAGCGTAGTGTAATATATCTGTACTGGGGCAAGACAAATTTTGCTCAGAAACATGGGGAAAAATCCGGTACACGGCCTTTAAAGTGAAATTATTATATATTGTATTAAAACCAGTAGATAAATATTTAAACAAGTCAATGAATGCAGAATTAAAACTAGTCAAAACTGCTCAAATTGAGTTTAATATTGTGAATTGCAGTCATGTTAACTCATGTAGACTTTCCTTTGTTGCAGTGTTATTATCACAGTTGGAATCAAAAGAAAATGGCATGAATATTTAGTGGCAGTTTTGCTCAAATGTTGCGTTCTGCTCCCAGATCTGTTCTCGGTGGGGCGTCGTCTGGTACACGGGTTTGGAGCTGACAGCTGGAGGTGATAGAAATGCTCTCAACTGAAAAATCGTTTTGTAAATTTCTCATTTTTTCCAAATTTTTCGCCCACATTTTAGCGTCTGCTGTCTGTGCCTGCAGTTTAACAAGCGCTCAGTGGAGTGTGAGACGAGCAGGATTACAAGGAAAAAAGATGAGGTATTAACCAAAAGGAAAATTGTGATAAAAGCCTGCAACAATTTTGAAATTCAACGTTTTTTGGTCCTCACAAGCCATAAAAAATGTGTGAAAATTCGTATAAATCAAATGAAATAACTTGAATTTAGCTAATAATCTGGAAAAATTTCGACTGGGTTTGATTCAGTTGTTTATGAAATGTAATGTTTCACTGGTTACGTGATAATTTTACTTGGAATAATGAGAAATGTCTATGGGTTTCAGAATGAGAAAAAAAGGACTTTGCCATAGTGATTAATGAATGTAAAAATTTTTTGAATGGGAAAATGTCCTCAAAATGTTTCATATACCACGAAACTGGAAGCCAATCCACTTTAAAACAAGTTAGACACATCTTCAAACTATGGAAATGATGACAAGTATTATGAAACTTTAACTCGTCTAGATATTCAATTTGCAGCCTAAAATAAAAAAAAAAATTCAAATGGTTGAATTTTAAAAAAACGCACATCGCAATCTGGCTGTAACATTGATATCTTCTGCACCTCAAAGCACTCGCTATAGAGGCACCACTCAGACACTTACCCATCATGCTTTGGTCCTTGGGTTGGTTCAGTCAGTTCACTCTCCATCCTCCTTCAGCAAAACACAACGACCACCAGACCGTGTCATGTTTGGGCATCCTTTCCTTACAAATGTTTTTTGTTTTATTCATTAAATTGTATTCAGAAATTGAGAAAAAAAAATAAAAAAATAGACACAATTGTTCACAAAGCTCCTACCTAAAATATGGCCACTGGATGACATCTTGTGATTTTTAATACATCATTTTAATACATTTAATACAAAAATCCTCACCAGACTCATACTAATCGTTTAAATCACACAGCTAACTAACTTCAGTGCTAACAGCTATTGTTTTGAGCCTGATTTTGATGTTTCATTTCTAAGTGCTTCTTTTCACATGTTTACATTACACGTATTAAATTAAGTTATAGTGAAATACAAAGGCTAAAGTAGTAGTTTAGAAAGGCTGAATAATGCATAGGACCTTTAAAATAACATACCAAATCAATACGTTCAAGCCAATAAAAACACACAGCCTTTCGTTTTTTAAAGGTGCACTGCATCACTTTTATGCTGCAGGGTTTGCTACCTAAGTCTACATGGAGATATTATTATCTTAAATTTTCCACATTATAGCATTTAACATATCACTTTCAGCAATTAGTTCATTACAGGTGTATAATTGCTCAGAAATACATTGAAAATCATACAGTCTTACTCTGAGCGGACTCGCCTTTCCACAGATCTGATCCTTACCTTGGTAACATCACCTGCTTGTCTCCATGGGGATTAAGCCTAATTCTTGGAAAAGCAATAACATCTCCAGAGATAGCATACCCTCCATCAGAAAAAGTTTTGCAATTCAGCTTTAAACCTTGCTTGCTGCTTAGACATTACCATTCACAAATTGTACCTTACTTTGATTCCACAGTTGAACTTTTTTGGGCAGCTTTTGTAAATAGCTTGAGTCTCAGAAAGCTGTGTGTGACGTGAAGGCTTTCAGCTTTGCATAGAGTTAGTTTATTGCCAAACATTGCACTTATATACATTATAATAATACTTAGCTTTTGCACTGTCCATACGCACTGCTTTATAGAATAGTCAGATGGAGCACTCAACTGTTCAATATCCACTTAACAATGTTGTTTCTCACACCAGGAAGTCAACAACATCATCAACAATGTTAATGGGGCCAGGAAATGGCTTTATTAATGCTAAGATTATCAAGTTACTATAGAAATGGCTTCAGTATAAGTTTATAAAAGTGGACTGGTGAGTTTAATTGAGGGGTAAATGCTGTAGATTCCATATCATAGCAGTCACAAGATATTTGAAAAGGTAGGTCTAAAGCAGGATTTACTTAACCAGGTCTAAGCCAGAATCTAAACTAGCCTTCAGTGGTTATAAAAAAGTAGAGGCTATGTATTATAAAGAGATAAACCAAGATTAAACCAAGACTAACCCAGAACCAAACCAATACTAAAACAGGTTGTGAGTCAGATGCCTTCAATATGGATACGAGAGGAAAGTATCTTTGATCTTATGTCGCAATGGTACAGGATTAAACCAGGGCGAAATCAAGACTAAACTATAGCCTCATTTCCACGCATTGGTACGGGCCGCGAGTGTCTCCACTATCTGTAGTGAACTGTACCATCCCGTTAGAGGGGTCCGAAGCAGACCCCGGAGGGTACTAGCTCCCAGCGAGGGCCAGCGTGGTACGGATCGCTTTAGCTGTGGTGTGGCTACTCAAGAAATGAGATGACAAGAGAGAACGCAGACTTGAGACACCAAAAAGCAGATATAAACAGAATAATAATTTCTCACCAAATGCTGACTTGATGTTGTGATAAACTGCCGTATTTCCAGTGATGGCAACTTTATATGTTGACCGGAGTGTGCTAGCAACAGCTGTTTTCTGTTTATTGATGCAGGGTACAGTATAAAGACTGAAATATAGTATTTACAATGCATAATGCATCTAGCATGAGCCAATCCCACTGTATCACATAAAGAGAGGTTAAAACCCGGTGTAGAAGTGCACAAAAGTGAAATAAATGCAGAAAATGCTGACGATAAAACAGAAGTAGTTTTGTGTATATGCTGGTTTAAGCCACAACTCACAGCGCCACAGACTTGGAAGTACTAAACATCTTTTTGTTAATTGCTGAACTCGACCTTATAATTACGAGTATATATCAAATACTATTTAGATTTTATTTATTAAGAAAACATGAGTTATGTTTGGGTGATGTCAGTGTCTCAGGGAGTAGAGCCCTGCCCCTGGACCCGGAGACTTGCCCGAAACATGGAAACTCAACTTTGCTGGAGGGAGCTGCACCAAACAGACCCTCGCCAAGCTGGCCCCAAGCAAACTGTACCAATGGAAAAGAGGCTTATGACATTATTAGGGATAAATTATTACAAAAATACTACAATAAAACAGGACTAAACTAAGGATTAGATCAAGTCCCAACCAGGTCTAACTATAAACCAGGATTTAACCAGCTCTATCACAGGTCTGTCCAGATCACCACAATATCACAAATAATCTTAATTGGGACTATAACTGCCAACGCATTAGGATCTGTAGCTTGAAACCTTAATGGCCATATATTTTGAAGGCTTTCTTCATCATTTCTTGATCCCATTTGACTTCCTGTGTGAGTAACTTTCGTGCCGTGTTGTCATTGCTTGGTTCTTGCAGATTCACTACTCCACTTTCTTCAATACTATTTTAACGATAATATTTACTGCACCAAATACTCACTAAACTATCAACCAACAAACGCACAGTCCGGGTCTCAAGTTCATCAAATCGGCTTTATCCTGCTACACTGCAAAAAACGAATGTTGACTTGAAATAAATGTATAGTGTAATCCCGTTTTACTTCAGTATTTTATGTTGATTCAAAGCCAATATTTAGACTTAAAATTAATGTACTTTTTCAATTAACATAAACTATTTTAATTGAAAGAGAAAGCATAATACATGTATTAAAAGTCAACATTTTATTTTTTGAGTGTACGCCATAAAAATAGTACATTTGGAATATTTGTTTTGAGTAGGTTTGACAAGTTTAGATTTGTTGAATCAAAAAGGAAAGGTTTATAATCATTAAATTATTTGTTGTTAATTTAAGTACACTTAAAGGTGCACTATGTAACTTTTCTGGGGGAGGGCGTACTACCTGTTTGTCTCCATGGAGATGTTTGGAATGTTCCACAGTATGGCTATCTCGCATGTATTTCATTACGGGTATTATTATTATTATTATTATTATTATTATTGCTCAAAAATACCTTTAAAAACATGCCGTCGCCTCTCCACAGATCTGACCTGTAATTGGTCTGGTGACATCACTTGCTTTTTTCCATGGAGATAGATAAATCTGATGACATACTGTGGAACATTCTAGGCAAAACATAGGCCCAGAAAAGTTACATAGTGTACCTTTAACAACAAAAAACCCCAAAGTATTTACTACAAAATGGAACAAAATGACATACTCAATTATAACTTGAATAAGAACATTCCAATAAGTAAAGAAATCTAAACTAAACCAACCTACTCAAATCAAAATTATTTTACAAAAGAGATTTTTACCGTGTTTTTTTTTTGTTTTTGTTTTTTTTTTTTTAACATAAACGATTCTGTTTTCTTCTAATATAAAGTCCATGTTTCACTGTAGTCATTTTTGCAGGTTCATAATCCGCCACTTTATCCAGTCATAAATGCAAGCAATATGACAGGTGCTTGTATTTGTTCAATAATCAAGTTCTTGAAAGGTTAAAATAATTTATTATAATAATCACAATAATAAGTGATTTCAAGTTTAGAAATATTTTTGTTGCTACATTACTCAGAATCTTCAAATCAACAGCCATTTTCCAAACTCATAAATTTGATTTCAATTCACACATAAATGTTGATTTTACTAATGTTACTAATGCATGTTACGATTGAATTCATCTTTTTGACCCTTGAAAAAAAAACTGTACAAAAACTATTTTAACATTTTATATTGACAAAAATAAACCTATAAATAATACTTTTAAATTCAAATGCCCCAATACCTGCACTGCTATATCTTCTGTTTAGGATTCCCATTTTTAATCCCGTACAAAGTTTCTTCGATTTAAGCTTGTATGTTCGCACCTTTATCTAAAATGACCACTTGAGGGCGCTGTACCTAATTTTTATTGTCTTAAAAACGTGAAAAACAGAACTAGCTCATTTTAAACTGTTTGCAGTGGTCCAAAGTTATTCCTCGTTTAGCTTATTCATTCCGAGTAGCCTAATCATTCACGGCAATGAGTTTTGCCATCACGGTAAAGCCAACAACAACTAGCATGCTAACAGTGCACCAGACAATAAAACGCTTTCTTATTAGATACAGACAGCACGCACAGGACTTATTTTGACCTCAAGAACTGTTCATACAATATATCTGTACTGGGATGACTCAAATTTTGCTCAAATACATGGAAAAAATCAGGTACAGTGCCTTTTAAGCTATGGTCAATTTAACCGCTGATTGGAGGGGCCCCTGCCTCTCTCTCTCTGCCCCTGCACTGTCACTGTTTTTTGGGTTGAACCTTTACGATTTTTCCCTGTAAAAAGTGTTATAATATGGTTTGTATTATACACTGTTGTTACGGTAATGTTGTTTATTAACGGAAGCAGAGGATTTATTTTTGTTACGGTCGGTTTGATAATTCTTTTTCTAAATTGGTATTGTAAAATATCTATGCAAGAAAACGTTAAGTGGAGCATTTTTATTTAAGAATGTAATATGTGTAATAAATGGTAGAATCTGCATTTGGTTTATATGTGTCATTTTACTACTACTACTATTACTACTACTACTAAAAAAACTACAACTACTACTATACTACAACTACTACTACTTCTACTACAAATGCCACTACTGCTACCCCAACAACTACCCCTATTACTTTTATTGCTACTTCTGGCATATATTGCGACTTATGCTGCAACTACCTCTAATAATACATTGAATGTATGTACCTTTCAAGCCAAAACACCCAAAGCACTTTACATTGCATTATTCTAGCCACAGCTGCCCAGGGGTAGAAGTTCTAACCACTGCCAACCACTCACACCACTTTCTTGGCAAGGTGGGTGAAATATCTTGCCTAAGGGCACAATGACAGAACTTGATCCGAGCAAGAATCGATCCTATGATCTTTGGATTGGCGTTTGGAGTGGTCACTGAGCCACTGTTACCCCCTACTACAATTATTATTAATACCGGCTCTACTACAGCTACTACTACTACTACTAGGCTACCACTACTGCTAATACTACCAATACTACAGCTGCTACTGCTATTACTTTGACTATGATTACTACTACTTGAAGCTTCTCTCACCAAGGGGTAGTTAGCCCTAGGGCAGGTCTGTCTTGTAGACATGCGTTTGACTGGAGCACTGCAGAAGTCACAGGCTCCTACAGCCAGAGCCTGTTTGCCATGAAACCGCCAACACCTGCAAGAGATGATGCCCGTAGTGCACCACATGGAGGTGGGGTTGGTATTGCACTACTACTACTACTACTACTACTCTGTGGCCTAAGAAATACTCCATTTTGTTACTTAAGTAAACGTACAGATACCGGAGCAAAAAAATACTGAAGTAAAAGTAAAAGTATCACATGAAAAAATATTCTTAAGTAAAAGTATTAAAGTACCTGTTTAAAATGTACTTAAAGAGTAAAAAGTGAAAGTATTTTGCACTGATTTTGAGATCTAATAAAGCTTCAAATGTAGTGATTTTGATAAAGATTTGTGCCAAATTTTGTTCAACCGGAAAAAAATGAATCAATCATTTTTTCAAGCTGTTTTTATTCATAAATTCTTGTTTGCTCAAATTATGAACATGCTAAAAATGAACCCTCAGTCTTTTCAGCAGGTCTCAAACAATAATAAAAAATATTTTTACTGTTCAGTCCAGTTCAAAAATGTAGTGGAGTAGAAAGTACAGACACCAGCTCTCAAATGTAGTGAAGTAAAAGTAAAAAGTATCCACTTTAAAATCTACTTAAGTAAAGTACCTATACATAAAATTTTTACTTTAGTACAGTACTTTACTACTTTTACTGGTTACCACTGCTACGATTACTACTACTACTACAACCTTTACCAAATACAATATAAAATCCTTATTAGAAATAGCTGGATGATGAAGCCTGAAGAACCGGATTACATGAGTCCCTGTGGTTCTTCATTCAGGGCTGATTTTTGTTGCATTTGTAAAGTCTATTTTTCCCTTTTCTTTAAACTGGAGCTGTTTCTGTCCTTACTCAGCAGGTGTAGTCTTTTGTATTCAGCCTCCTCCTCAGAGCAGAGCAGCAGAAGCAGGGTCATGCTGGGTTATTTATATCCATATACAGTGTGTGTCAGCTCAAAACAACGCACTGTAAACTGCTGCTACAACATATGGGAGAAAATTAGGCCAACTCCAGCCCAATGACCTGTGTAATACTGTATATTTGTGCTTTTGTGTTGTAATCTTGTCCATGTACATACCTAGTGTTTTGTGTGAGTGATCTCTTGCGTATTTTGGCTCCTTTCTGGGACTTAAAAAATTCACTTCCACCTTGTGATGTCATCAGGTGGTGGTTTATTAGGTGATCCTCTGTGTTTTTAAATATACTTCAATATACGCTCAGGGAGAAAGAGAGAGATAACTGCGAGAGGGGGGTGGTGGAAGGAGGGGTGAGGGAGTGAGCGCGAAATTAGAGAAAGGAGAGAGGGAGACAGGAATGGAGAGAAGAGAGAGGGGACGTGATAGAGAGGGAGTGAAAGAAGGAGAGAAAGAGGGAGAGAGAACAGTAGATGGAGAGGGAGGGAGTGTGAGAGAGACTGAAGAGACAAATGAGAGAAAGGAGAGAAGAATGGAGAGAAGAGGGAGGGGGAGAAGGGTTGAAGGAGAGGGAGAAGAGAGAGAGTAAGACAGTGGGAAAAGACAAAGAGAGGGAGGGA
>KN484522.1:362-11946 GCA_000787095.1 Periophthalmodon schlosseri
TACGATGCCCCCTCTTGTTGGAGGACTTGTTATTCTTACCCTTGGAACACTGTTATTTCCAGTATAGAGGTCTTGGTGTCTAGTGAAAAAAATGACCAAACCATAAGCAAAAAAAATCAAAATAAAAATTTTGCATAAATGGAGATGTTATTTCCTTGTCTGGAATGTTCCACAGTGTGGCATTAAACTCATCTACAATAAAACACCTGCAATGCAAGATAAATAAGTTTAATGTCATACTGTGGAACATTCCAGGCAAAGCAATAACATCTCCTTTGAGAAAAGCAGGTGGTGGACCCAGAAAAGTTACATAATACACCTTTAATCAATGCTAAACAAGGACATGTCTAAACCTGGACTGAAGTTGCAAGATTCCCAGTATTCCCAGTTTCCCCAGTATTCCAAAGATTCCTTGTATGTCCCTGCCCTTGACATCTCATTGTTGTAAGGATCCCATATCACCACAACCATGCCTTAGATAGACCCCTGCGGAGATTGCTTCATGCTGGCTTCCCTAAACCTCTGTAATCAAAAATCCTCTCAGACGTCAAGGTAGGACAAATGGTAGTCATTCGCTCCAGTAATGACCTCCAAGATGGAATGGAATATCTCCCTCTCTTCCTCCTGCATCTATGACAAGAACAGGTTTTCTCCTCATAGAATTGCCTGTTTCCATGTTTTCAGCATTTCATAACAGTCCCATTGCATTTGGCTTTGGGAAAATGTATCACAGACATTCTGCTTGTTTGCTGTGCGTGTTCCCGAAGCACATTGTGTAACAGATTGTTGGTCCAAGATATTCAAAAGCTATTTTAATACTTAGAAATAATTAGAAATGCAGCTTTGTAAAAAAAAGCATTCTTTCAAAGATACAGTCATTCTATCTTGTTTCTTTCATATCTTGATAAGCAGTAATATTGTTTTTGCTTGGGAACACCTAAAATGATATCCAACTAGGTAATCCCAACCATGAACCTAGCTCAACATCTGAAAACGGTCCCTATATTTATCTTAAATTCACCTGAAGCAAATAGTTAAGGAGGGATCAAATGCAGACAACATACCAGATTTTTCTTGGCGCAGTTTTTTTCAATTATGTAAAAAAGGGACATCCTGTTCCTAACATTACATACAATTTCATTCTAATTTGACAAACTTACTCAGCTGATTTGAATTTGAATTGCTAATCTATTTGTTCCCATTCCAAAATCAAGATTAGATTAAATGCTATGCTAACTCTTTGTTCTAACATTCAACTATTAATGTGGTAACATCCTGTATCTAATTGGCGCTAACGCTAGATATGTATTTTTCTAGTCATTAGCATTAGCATTTCATAATCACCTCCATTGTATTCTTTAAGTGGTTGCATTCTTGAGTGATTGCTATCTTTTAGGCCGTTGCAAATTGGAATCACGTTGCTTCTACCATAATATTTCATAACAGATAACTTTTTGTATCTCCACTCCTATTATACAATTCCTAGAAAACTTCCTAAAGGCTATAGTTAGAATATGCTAACTGCATGCGCACATAGAGATGTATTGCGAGGCTCTGCTAGCTTGGGAGCGTTTCCATAGCAGGGAAAGTGCTAAATGTGGATTTGCCATGGGCTACGTTGTAATTAAATATACTTAGTCATCCTCATTGTGCTCACGATAACAAGATGTGCGGTAAAAAGGGAAATGAGGAGCAGATGGGGTTAGCCTACCTGCAGCTACTATTCAATGCAGGCTATAAACCGTGCGATTCTCTACCAATTGGTTTGTTTTGCCACTGGAGCCAGTCTTTTTCAGACTATTGGCCCTAAACCAGAAGTCCTTGAAACAGAGAATACTCAAGATTTACTTCAAGGATGAATTCTGTAAAGGTTTAAGATGTACTTTACTGTCCCCGCAGGGTAATTTGACCCATCCTTCACTGCCGTTGGGTTACACATGTCAGGGGCAGTTTAGTACCATTGGTGTTATGTCTCCCTGGATGATCATAACACTGCATCACCACTTTTTGGGACACTTAAAGCATTCAATCACTCTCTGCGCTAGTGGTGGTTTGCTACTCCTGAAACCACAGCTGCCTCGGGGCAAATTGACAGAGTTGTGGCTGCCAGTCTGCCTCAAAGGACTTGCAGAACAATCAGTCACTCACTCATCTCATTTGTACTTAGGTAAAGTGAGTGAAGTGTGTTGCTCAATGACACAACAAACCTTCCAGTTACAAGAAAAATGGTACCACATCATAGCCAAACCTGCGTCATAAACTTTTTTAAAGTTCTTTCTGTAACCCAACAACATAAAAAGTTTGCTCTAAGCTATTTGCATAAAATAGGCTACTCGAAAATATTAGCATGTGATCTACAAGACAAACAAAGTCACGTCCAGGGTTGAACTTTATTTTCTAATAAATACTGAGAATTATTAGGTCTACTCAAAGGATTTCAGCAATTCAATTTGCAATTTTCACAAATCATCCATCTCCAGTTAAGTTGCTTTTAATTCCAGGATTTATTTTCTTCTGTTCAACCACATCTGAAGCTACATCCGATTAGATTACGCTAACATTTGGGTCAGCGCTAACAACACCAATTGGCTACTTATAAAACCAATTTCTGAAACAGCAAGAAGCTAACAATGGACACGGTAAATAGACTATCTATTTACCGTGTCCATTGTTTACTGCTGACACATTCTAGAGCAATAATCACGTTATTGTGACCCATTTGTCGCGCTTTGCTCTTTTAATGAGCTAGGAAGGTCAGTGCGCGTTAGCCTAGATGACTGAAGCTATGCACAGATGTGTTACGACCCGGAGGGATGGCCCCAACACCGATGGGGATAAAGAGCCAGTCAGCTGAGCATACTTGGGGATCAACAGAGGGCAAAGGTCACCGGGCCCTGCATGTGAGGTTCCAGTAACAGTGGCGTCTTTTGTGGTGACTTTGATTTGCAGAGGTTGTTTTTAGCTTTTAGAACCTTGGAGCAGTCGGAAGTCTTCACTGTAAAAAAGCAGTATCTTATACATTTACTTCTGAAGATTAAAGGTCATATTATGTTTTATTGGTGCCTTACATATATTTTTGGACTACTTGTTATCTCATTTTGTACAACAATGCAAATTTTGACATCTTGTGTAAGAATGTATGTTTAAATATAGCTAAAAAAAAAAACGTGGAGGAGACCTTTAGACTTTTTTGTTGTATATTTTTTCTTAAATCAAGCATTTCTGAAAATTGAATAAGAAAATTGCCATTAAAATTGGATAGACTTTAATTTTGTCACCATTAATCAACTCTCAAGTAAATACAAATCTAAAGTTTTCAAATCTACTCAAAACAATATTGTGAATTTAAGCCATTTCTGCTTATAGATTTGACATGATTTTTGCAGTGTACAGTAACGGTAACTGTGGCAGCTTTTGTGGTCACTATGTAGTCACTATGATATGCTTGTTTTTAGCCCCTCCCTGAAGCCATCCAAAGCGGTTCTGTGCTAAATAGAAAGGATTCCCCCTCAGGCCAGAAATCTCCCTCCATCACAGCTCCTCATATTTTTGAATAAAGGATTATTGTGCTGGCTGCAGAAGGAGGGGGGATGCCATAATTGAGTCTAAATAGCCAAATTCATTAATTTGATTGTTGGCGACAGCGCATCTCTCGACAGTGTAATTAGAAGAGCTAATGGATGGAAGCGCGCGGAATCCATCAATGCTAATGATAATTGCTGTTTAGCAAAGTGAATATGCTTAAGCAACGTGTTGTAAAATCATAAACGTGGATCTAAAAATATGGAAGTGCGTGGCAGTAACACCAGTGGGGGCACTTTTGGGTACAGCTGTGTTGGACCAGAGAGCCAGGAGCAGAGGAGGGCTTTTATCTTCTATCCATCTGCACTGTGGCGGCTGCAATCAGGGTTTGCAATAATGTTTGAAGTGCTGGTTTCCTTGTTAAAAGAAAATACACAGGCCCTTTAAAAGTGTATAAAAAAAAATTTTCTAAACTCAGGAATGGGGGAAACTGGAGGCAAAAGTGGAAAATAATGCCATTTCAATGGAAAAATTGGGACCAGAGAATATCACAACATATATAAAAACTCACGGGCAAACACTGTATTGTGTTTTTTGGGGGGTTTTTTGTATGTATGTTTTTTATGAAAAAAAAAAATCTGGACAGAGCACTCACAGAACCAGGAGTCCCCAGCTGGAGGATTAGACTACTTTGGATGTCTGAAGTTGATGGGGAGAATTGGAGAAAGACCACCCAGACATAGGGAGAACACTGAAAAGTCTGGGAATTGAACCACGAACCTTTTTTCTATTACTTCTACTTCCAAACTGTTACTCAGTACTCAAGTAGTAGTTTCTCCAAATACTTGTGTATGCTTACTTGACTATCTTCCCACATTTGAGTGAGTGCTAATCATTGTACCAACATGTTCCTATTTTTGAAGTAGCAAGAGTTAAAAACCAAACATTACCTACAAACTGTGACAGCCAGCATTGCTATATCCATCAAAGCTAATGTTAATTTCTATTTTGCCAAGTTAATAACATGTAACCAACATGGAGTAAATTAAAAACTCCAGAAATATTCCCGGTCACACCCATAGCCACTCTGTTAGATGTTCGATGTTGCAGCTGCATCGTACTAGAGTGCAGAGAGGGTTTTTTTTATCTGCCTTCTATCTGCGCAGTGGTAGCCGCAATCAGGCAACCACTTCTGAGACCATCGGCCCTGATTGGCTGCTGCTCCTCCCGCTGGGTGGGTTAGCCGTGTTGCGAGACCTCCCCGGAACGCCGTGCTCGGTTCAAATTGGAAACACATCAGTCCAGAAAGAAATGCCTTTTACACTCCACGGTCAAGAGTGTGTTTTAACGATCCGTGGCTTCAATGAAAATGTGAATGCAGACGGCTCTATTAAGGGGACTACTTTATTTTAAGGGAAGGCAAAGTGGCAAGTACAGCTGGAATATACCCAAGGCTGGCTAATATGTTATTTGAGTTTGCATAGCTTACATACTCCCATGGTAAGGTTAACAAACCAAAGGCCAAAATGTTTTAGCTTTAAGGCTTTGAAAATGGAAATTAACTTTTGAACTTTCTTTGAACTGGACAAACGTTTTAGAGTGAAGACGTTTTCCCGCTCATCCAAGTGGCTTCTTCAGTTCTGGTCAGATTGCTCGTGGACACTGCCTTATATCTATCTCAAGTCTGAAAACTAACACACCTATTTGTTTAGTTTCTGTTAGTTAGCTTGTCTATTGAACTACACTAAGAGTGAACTGTGCATAATCGTTATGGCTTTCATGCCTATTAGCATACTGGCTATCACTATTGTTTTCCTTGTTTTGAAGTAGGTCTGAGGATGGAGTTATAAATCAGAGATAAATGATGCCTAAGCTGCACATTTCTGTTCAAAGATGGATTGTCTTTCCTAAAGAAAATTGCCTCTTTAACTCCCCTCTCAAACCATTTCTTTTCTTTGACGAAGCTCTGTATCACTAGGATGAGCGGCGAAACATCTTAAACTCTAAAACTTTTGTCCAGTTGACAGAATTCATTTTTTTTATTTATTTTTTTTTTTTGCTTTTTATAGAGCAAAAATATCGGCAGAGCTTATCGGCCATCGGTTGATCTGGATTCTAAACAATCGGCATCTGCCATGAAAAAAAAACATATCTGTCGATCTCTAATACAATTTTAAATTTACTGTACATAACTGTTTTAGCTAATGCATGGAATAAAGTTAGATTCAACAAAAAAAAATAAAAAATTTATCAAATATTAAAGTGTAATATGTAGCTGTTGTGTTGGATGATGTACATACTACTTATTTCAATGGATAACACTGTATTGTTGGAATATTCCATGCTATGGCATTAGGCTTTTCTTTTTTGTAGTTATTCAATTACGTCTGTTTTTATTGCTAAGAAATACCATAATTGTGCATTCTTACTTTGAGCAAGGTCGCCTCTCCACAGATCTGATTTGTAACTTAGTCTAGTGTCACCATGGAAATAATTTAATACCATACTTTGGAACAATCCAGGCATAACAATAACAGACAAAAAGGTTACATAGTGCATCTTTAAAAATGTTCATATCACAATAATTTCTCTGTTAACTAAAACAAAAACATCAAGTCGCCCCATTTTAACTTATAATTTGTAGGCCATGCTATTTTTACCCTTACAACCACTCGAGTGTTTAGTGCCTGCTCTGAGTACCTGGGGCGTTGGTTGGACTGTGAGTGAAACCAGTTCATTTCATGTCAGCTGGGATTGTCCCCCCTCAAGGCTCCAAAAAAGTAAGTCAGCTTGTCTGGGGCCCCTTGTACAGACCTTAACGATGTTTTGTTAGTGCCTCGGGTGACAGTTTGTTAGCCTGGACTTGTTAGCACGTGAAGCCTGGTTGCATGGGCCGGGACTTTTTCTTGACAGCTGACAACAAGAAGCCCTTTTTCTTATTATGGAGTCTCCTGGGGTAGCAGTCCCCAGCCTGTTGTTTAAGTCTCTCTTTTTTTTCCTGCTTGCGAGATGTTTTGACGTGTTGTAAGTGACATGTTTTGGTGGGGTTTTAGTTGTACCGTGTCAGGAAAGAAAGAGACGGGAGTGGAGTAGATTGTTGTCCTGTGGAAAAGCTTACAAATGTGCTGATTTTAAGGTGAGATATACTGCAACATAACATGACTTTTAGTTTTAACCATGTTTCCTTGTCAAAAAACATACTGCAAGGAGTCGCACCGGAGTATAAGTCGCACCAGTCAAAAATGTATAATAATGAAGAAAAAAACATATATTTCACATATAAATCGCATCTGAGTATAAGTCACACCCCCTGCGATTTTATATGTGCATATAAGTCGCACCCCCGGCCAAGCTATGAAAAAAAGTGCGACTTATAGTCCGGAAAATACGGTAATCGTAAGGACTATAAAATTATAATGTCATTTTTAAAAATTCCAATTCACTGTTTTATCTGGTTGTTTATGTCACATTAATCATAACACAAAATTTTGATATGGTGTACTCAGGTAATTTAAAATGCATTTGGGGCAATAATACATCTAATTTAACCAACCACACTGCACTTACCCAGTCTGTCATCGCATTATTCCACTGCCGATTGCTTTCGTACGACCACATCAAGCTAACGTTTACAGCTAGCAGACAGATGATTTCCACGGCTAAGCTGGAGGCGATAGAACCGTCATATTGTTAGCTTTGTCGCCTTCTCCCCGGCTTTCACTGCTAGGCCTAATGTTCCCGTTTGACACTAGCCGATTGCTTTTTTCTTTCTCCGCGCGCCTGAAGAAATAAAGCAGGCTAATACATTTGAGTCGGTGAAGCGGAGGTCGTAGAGAATTACATTACAAGCTTCTTCGTCGTGCTACCCCCCCTTTAGCACTCCGCTCCTCATCTTTTTATTTTTTTATTTCTTTTCGCTTTAATTTCCCTGTTGGATTGGCAAACCGTTTCGACTATTAGCGCCGCGGTAGGCAGTTGAGACAATGTATGTGTGTCCCAAGTCCGAGCAGTCCAGACAGATAGATGGATAGGTGGATAGTATTGTCAGGAGGGATGGAGAACAAAGCAATGACAACAGATTTGGGTCCCTTAAGTAAAAGTTTAATTTGTTGGGGCAGACTACGCGACTTTGCTACCGTTTGGGGTTTGTAAGTAGGTCATGTTGATGTTCTTTTGTAGAGCAAGGGACAAAAGCTTTTAACTAACTACTTGAACATTTGATTTCAAGCTGGAAAATATTGGAAATGGTCTGTCAGTGTACCCATTTGTGTTCTTGAGTGATGCTAAGGGATTATATTAGCATTGATTAGCATTTAGCCACAGCTCAAAATATGATGTATTGTACTTAAATAAATCAATTCTACAGATTGTTACTTGATAAGGACTTCTTAGGTAATTGATTTTGATGTAAGAGAGACCTAAGCAAATCCAAAACATTGCAAAATTAGTAGCTCACGGCAAATAACGTAGTTGCATTGTAGATTTCTAAAGTCAACACTAATATTAGCATCTTTGGGCTAACAAGTATAGCCTACGTCAATACTTTTTAAATCATATCTGTTAAGAAGGTTGGTTTAAACACTGGTGGAAGGGATGATAACTACAGGATTTGAGATCACATAATTTTGGAAAAATATACAAAAAAAATAAGCAAAAGCGCATAATATTCTTGCTACAACATTGTCATAAAAAACATATTTGATTTAATTAATTTCTCAATCATCACTTTTATTTACTATTCCATTCTTGCTACTTTTTCTTACTACTTTTACATAGATTGAGTAAACTGATTACCCAATTAATTAAAGGACCATTATTCCATGTATTTGAGTAAAATTTCTCTGGCCTCAATACAGATATATTGTATAAGCAGCTCTGGAGATCAACTGTACTGTCTTGTCTGATAATCAGGAAGTAAGTTACCATGCTAGTTGTTGTTAGCATTATCGTGACATCAAACTCCGTTCTGGTCTCTGAAAGTTGTGGAAAGCGCTTATAAACTCATCATGGTGAATAATTAGGATGCTCTGAATGTGTAAGGTAAGTGAGGAATAACTTTGGGCCATTTAAAATGAACTAGTTCTTTTTTTCACGTTTTAAGTGAGTAAATATCAGGTACAGCGACTAGCGTTCAGAACATTGCACCAGTATATCTACATTTAACACCGTAACCAACAAGACAGCTCTCCCCTCCCTCCCATCTCCCTCCCAACCCTCTTCTCATACCCTCCCCACTCTTAAGACCTTATTGCAAATGTGCAAACCCATTGGCGTAGAACCTCAGGAGTTTTTCGAGCACAGTCATTTAAACAGACATTTTCATCTGAGAGCTTTTGCTTTTTATTTCCCCCCGCACACAGAATACAGAATGGATCCCTGGGGCGTCTTCTCCCTTCCATCTGCATCCCTCCCTCCCGCTGTGAGGCCTTTACGAGGGCAATCGGAGAAGATGATGATGCTCCGGCAACAAAAACACAATAAACCGTTTTCTTAAAAGAGGAGGTTGTGTGAAAGAGGAGCTAGAGTGTTGCTGTTATTTGGATGGTGAATGGAAAAAGTCAGCGAGGAGAGAGGAGGAAAATAGTGTTTGGACACATGCAAGCCCCATAGCGGGTCAATAGCTTGTGTTGTTTGTGGAAGAGTTCATGTTTACTGTGGTTAAGGAGAGATAAAATAAATTAAAGCAGAGAAAATGCTTGCAAAAACAACACGTCTGCAGAGATTAGGATTGCTCAGTATATCATAATTGAATCTAAATCACAATTTTTAAACATATATATTTTATTTTTATTAAGTTTTTAGTGGGATAGTGCACATTAATAAAAATTATAACAAGGTAAATCTTTCCGAATTAGCCAGAAGGCCAGTTTTCATTGGCAGTCCTACAAATCTAACATTTTCCAAAATCGTGTAGCATTAGTTGAGATAGCTGGCTATTATAACATTTGGAGGCTAGCAATGGTGGCTACATCTATATATGTTAACTGTAAGCATAGTTAAATGTGAAATTTCAAAAATTTTCTAGGTACACTTGGTGATGTTCTTTCTTTGCCTAAAATGTTCCACAGTTTGGTATTAAACTCAGCTATCGCCATAAAGACAAGCATTGATGCCATTGCCACCAGACCAAATAGAGATAAGCAGGTGGCGGACTTCCCACCAGAAAAGTTACACAGCGCACCTCTAATATTCAGATCTTTTCCGGCATGCATTTGGTTTATTATTGCCAAGTTTGTCTTCTGTTTGGCTGTTCCCAATCAGGTGTACCTAAGGAAGGCAAAACGTTGGTTATTTTTAAGCTGGATAAATAAATGTGTAAACATTTTGTCAATAAAATGGTAATTCACATAAAACAACATAGTAAACCCAAAGTGTACTCGCAATAAAATAAGCACAAATCAACATGGACCAGATAACACAGTATTGACGCGTTTTCTCACCCAGACCTTGCCTCTCTCTGGCTCTGGCTCTTACCTAGTGTCAGTGATGCATCTCTGCATCTATTTTTTAGGCGTCTGCGGTACTCTTGCTTTTGGCACTTGTGCATGGGAGATAGAGGCAGCAGAGACACAGAAGGCTGAGGTGAATCATAGGTCTGCTGATAGAACGGAGCGGGCCCACGACCAAGATTGATGCTCTCCTGAGTGAGCTGGGGAGAGGAGCGTGGATAGCATTGATTGAGCAAACAGAAACTTCGAACAGGGCAAAGAAATTTCTAAATTGCATTCTGAATATTTTTCATTTTTATTTCAGAAGCTGTTGTGTTGGAGGGGAAATGTGTTATAGGATCTGACAGAGAAATAAGATGTCTAAAAATGTTATATAGGTTGTATTTACGGTTCAAAAGTTGGAACAAAAAATGGGACTAAACCCGCAACGAAACCAGGCTAGAGGAAAACAAAACCAGGACCAAACTATCTCAAAGCAGGACTACAAGTGTTAATGCACCCATATAGTAAAATATATGATTTTCTACATTGGTACTTCAATTCAAAATAAGTGTATATATTTGGTTCTTATAAAGTGTATTGTCTATGAACCAGGAAGTAAGGCTGGCACGCTGTTAGCATGCTAGTTGTTGTTAGCATTACTGTGATGGCAAAACTCCGCTCTGTCGTCAGAAACTTGAGAGCTTGAATAATTAGGATGCTGGGAATGTGTTAGAAAAAGTGAGGATTGCTACCAACAATTTAAAATAAACTAGTTCTGTTTTCAAACTTATAAGACAGTCAAAATCAGGCACAGCATGTCATGAAATTACGTAAAAATGTCAAGTCAAACTTTTTAATTAAGATTCATATTTGAAATTGACAATAGTCTAAGTGTATAGCCTATTTTGTTTTTGCGATCGTGATAAAAGTAGGCACGGCAATGACATAGTTACACCCGAAACTTGATCCACGGTTACGAGAGCAAGAACATAGTAAAGTCCAAGCAGAACCGGTGTTGTGACCAGTCCGCTGCTGATAAAGAACTCCCAGACAATGTGCTACTTGTGTAAGGCGAGGCTGGATGTTGCTACAGCTGGTGGAGGAGCAGACACCTTGGCTCAAATCACAGCAATAAGAAAGAAATAGGGGCCAAAGAGCGTGTACGGATCTTTAACTGTAGTGGTAGAATAGTTATGCCGTGAACTTTTTGTCCTCTGAAACTAGAAACAGGTGAGGAGTTGAGCAATGAATTTGTTACATTTTGTTTTGTTGGTTTAGGCTGCACTGATAAGCATTTTCATTTTATTGTGTAGTTGAGGGGAGCGCAACACGTTCGCACAAGCTAGCGTTGGCGAGTTTAAAGTCATAGTGTCTTGTATTCTTTCATCATCTTACTCTACTTTCAGTGCTCTTTCAGTCTTTTGGACCCTCTACCATAACAAAGATTAAGAAAAAAAACATCTCAAGCTAGTAGTTTGCTATTTCACAGCTAAATAACAACATTCAAAACGTGGACGGATATGCTCATAGTTGCAAGTTCTTTTGGCCCATAGGCAGCAAGGGACACACAAAACAGCTCAATTACTCCTAAACCATTAACTACCTTGTGGTTTAATTAATATGCTGGCACC
>KN484522.1:12038-39184 GCA_000787095.1 Periophthalmodon schlosseri
TAGTGTAACAGATTACGCTGGAAAAATAAAGGTAGGCCCTTCACAATGAAATATTTTGAAGTGTGATTTATTGCCACTGCAAATATTGAAATAAACAAAACTAGATTATTTTAACAGGAGAATAACCCTTTTTGTTCAGTATTGTCATGGAATCATAGATAGGCTTATTTTGTTAATCTATCTTTTGCTGCTTAAATGTTACAAAAATGAGGGATTGGTTCATATGGATTGTTTTGAGCCGATACCGATATCAGATATTTGACTTGCTGTTGTGGCCGATAACGGATATTTGCTGGGGGGAAAACAGATCAAAAGTTTATGTTAAGTTAGAGTAAAGTTCACAAATCAAATTTTCACTTTTGCAAAAATAAAATAGACCTCAAGATACAGTATTGGCAATGCTTTTCCAAGATGTTTTTGTGGATCATTTTACCAGAAGAGTACATGCAAAATCTGTAATGGAGTTTTCAATCTCACTTCTCTGATATCGACTGCACCTTAACAACCTTTAGTATTATCTTACTGTCCTCACCAGCGATACAAATTCACTACAAACCCATCCCTATAGCTCCTGGACTCCCATTCGAAAGAGAAAAGTAGAAAAGGCAAACGCTTAATGCGACTTGGCAGCTCTGTATCACCTCAGATCACTCCATCCAAGCAGCAAGACAAGTGAAGTCATCCATCTACGGCGCAGCAACCACCCCGGGGGAGCCAATTTCCACAGCCGCACACTGCCGATTCTGCCTCCCCTCGCTCCCAATCGCTCTCTCTCTCACCACTTGCCATAACATTTCACATAACGACCAAGTGACAAGCCACCCCACTCTTTCACTTCACCCCAGTCACCTCCCGTTAGCCCATTTCTGTTAGACAAATATGTTTCCGAGACTTATGCTAGCCGGGGGAAAGCACGTCGGTTGAGAAATGCGCTTGCGGTAACATGTTTGGCCGCACCTGAGGGTTTGAGGAGTCGTTATTCACGGTTTTGCTGTCAAATCCGACGCATTAGTGAGTGTAGGATCACGGAGGGGGATTGATGTTTTTACAGTAATTTGGGAAGCAAGAGAAAGTATGAAAAGAGGCGGTTTTAGATGCTGGGCCCAGAAGGAACGTAGTTTGTGAGGGGACTGGGATAAATGGGGCCACACACCTTTCGTACAGTATTGGAATATGAAAATATGACTCTGAAACTATGATTGTAATACCATTTCAAGTGGGATTTTTATTTAATTTTTTTCTTCATGAATGTTTGGGTACGGTATCAAGCTTCAAGTTGCGGGCTAGTTACATGCTAACCTGTTGCAAAGTGGTTACTGTGACCATAACAACTAAATCTATGGAAAGTTGTATTGCTGGGTCTCAGATGACATCGCGACATTCTATAGGCCAATAATATTTAATACAGATGGTGGGCAGCTAAAATTAATATTGTTAAAATGTACACTTCTTTTGTAATAGTTAAATAATAATAATTGCACTGTATTAGGCTGGTGTTAACAGGAAGGGCATCTGACAGAAAAAAATAATAATTTTCAACCGCAAAACTATAGGTTTCCAATAGAAGTAAGTTCAGTAAGTTCTTGTTAACAGTTATTCAAATTATAATCTTTTAAAACCATCAACTGATTTAACACCCATTTCACTGCTGTCAACATTATTAAAAAGCAAAACTACTTTCACTAACCCTGGCATTTGGGTATTTTACTATGAGTAGAGCTTGTGCTGAGATTGTCAGATTCTGGGCACGCTTAGATTGGATAATTGGCCTTTGGATCTTGCAACCTGGCATGAGCTGGTGTTACAGGCAATTACGTCGCCTGGATTGCCGAAACTAGCTTTTTGCAGTCATTTTAGAAACCATTTAACCCTCCCGATTCTCCAAACAGATACTCAAGGTAGCTTGGGAGAGGAATCCCCAACTCAAAGTCATTTAAACCCGACTCAACACCAGCATGCACACACGATACCTCCAGGCAGTTTAGACCACCCTCAACGCACAGTCACGCTGCGGTATGGAATTTCACATGCCAGATTGCACCCATTGCCTCTCATTCTCCGCGCTATACTCCCCGAACTGTTTTCCCCTCTTTCTACGCTCAAATGATTCAATTAAACCTCCCTTCAATAGCCGTGGGTTTGAAATTCCAATTCCGTTGTGTGTGTGTGAGTGTACAGTATTTAAAAGCATTAGCACCTGCTCATCCTACGCGCCACCCCCAAGCCACAAGGTAATCGCATTCAACGTTAGCGATATTGCAACTAGAGATAAACAGCAGTAAGTTTAGGGAGTTAAAATTGTTACGTAAGGCAAGGTAGCTGCTGCAGGGAACACAAAAGCCAATGTTACGGAGCGCGGGCCAGGTCGATTTAATGAAAGTAAAAACCAGCCCACCTGTTCGACGAGTTTTAACCCGGGACCTCATTAGGAGACTGTTTTATTTCCGCCACATTAGCTGCACAATATGTTAGCTTGCACTCTGCTCCTTAACAACCGTGTCGAAGTACACCCACGATGAACAGTCAAGCGCTACAGGACTCAAATAAATCCATGAAAAGTGATTAAAAAAAGTCAAATTTCAGTGTTTTTAGGGGGTTCGTAATATTTGAAAATATTTTTGGCTTACTGGTCTGGCAGTTATAGGCCACTAGTTTTAGTTTTAACTGTTGAAATGAAGTGGAAGTGCACAATTTCCAAATGTTTGTTCTGTGGTCATTATTTAGTCTGTGAGTGGTTCAATGAATGCTTGAGAAATAAAGTAAGTTTTCATTGTTGCAACTTATTTTGTGGGTATCTAACTTAAAGCCATAGTGTGTAACTTTTTAGCCAAAAAAAGACTTGAATGAGCATTTTTTTTTTTACACTGAAAACATGCGTCCTTACTGTGAGTGGGCTCGCATTTCCACAAACCTGACTCTTATTTGGCTTGGAGGAATGCCTTGTTTCCATGGAAATGCTGTTCCGTGGCTATAATATATCATAGTATGGCATAAGATCTATCTATCTTCATGGAGAATGTTTCGAAATATGATATTGATTTCTATTAAGTTATACACACTGTACCTAATTCCACTTGGAACCTTTTTATGAAACCTATATACGAAAAAATGCAGGATCATGCTACGTTTAGAATAACTTTAGAACTGTTAAAACTATATTACAAATATACGGATACATAAATATAAACTTACCATGCATGTCTAACTGATGTCCCCTTTTGTCTTGTTCAGGTACGACTACGTCGAAGTCCGGGATGGCGTGGATGAGAGTGGTCAGCTGGTGGGCAAGTACTGTGGTAAAATCGCTCCATCGCCTGTGGTCTCCTCCGGAAACCAACTCTTTATCAAGTTTGTGTCAGACTACGAGACTCACGGAGCAGGCTTCTCCATACGCTACGAGATCTTCAAGACAGGTGAGTCGCTATGCTAGGTCAAAACTTTCATACAAATATGTAGGGCTGTAGTCCTTTAGTCATTTAGTCGATTAATCTTTTGATTTATTTCGATTTTAAGGATTTATATGGGACAATCGTAGGAACAGCAGTTGAAGATTTAGAAGTGAACCATGAGTTTAACCTGCATTTTTACGTATACATACAGTTTCCTTGTACTTCACTGTATAAATTGCTGTTTTTGCATGAATACGTGCAGTTGTTCTCTTGTGGGCGCAGTTTTGATCAGATACACGAACAAATTATAGAGATTTGAGAGTCTTGACTCAACGAATAATTTCTTTAGTTGGCTAGAGCCCTACAAACGTGAGCTAAAGATGTTTTTTCTGATGCCTTTTCATTCTCAAATATAAACACATTAGTGAAACCATGGGGTGAAAATTTGAAAGCACTTTCCATTCCAAGTTGGATCTACCACATACAGTGAACAATATGCTGTGCTATAAAAAGTGCGGAGGTATTTCTGATAATGGGTCTAGAAGGAGCATCTAATTTCATGCTTTGTTTGTGGCTTATTCAAAGCACCGGAGCATCAAATTATGCAATCGCAATATGGCAGGCAATATGCTCCGTTCAAAGCCCACGTACCACACTCCCATATGTTCCATAATTGTAGTGGTTATGATGTAGTGCGAATTATAACAATAAGCAAGTGCATCAATTTCCCAGCTTTCATTTAATAGTGTTCTATCAATACTTTTCCAACAGGCCTTGGCTTTTTGCCGGTTAACCATTGTGGGCTTCCATTATACTGTATGTTACAAATGTGAGAATAATTAGAAAACATTAGCATGCAGCCAAGACTTGATGAGTTCAGCAATGTTAGCATCTTTATGTGTGTTAGCAAAACTGTGAGTAATGCCAGGCAAAACTTATACAGTTTTTTGCTCAGCAAGAATCAACCAAAAACAAACAGATTTCTCTCATGTGGCCTGGAGTAGGCAAAAAATGCTTTGACAAAATTATTGGGACCACGTTATTATAACTCCACCATAATTAGGCTTAATAAAGTAAAGATTTAAAGAGGAGTATTACACTTCTAAAGAGTATTAATTGCTAACACATAACATATCTTGATCATCATGTTTATTGTTTTGAAAATGCTGTATTCGCTAAAAACAACCTTTTAAAAAAACTTTAATAAGCTTCAATTTTGTTTTTGTCACTCTGAGTCCCCTGCACACCGCATCAGGTTTGTGAAATTGTACTAAATTGATTTGTATCATGCGTTTATTTATCTTAATTAACTATTTGTTCAATATTAATGAAATCTTTGTTCATGCTTTATTAAGCAAATTAAAGTAAAGTTATCATAAAGTGTTACCTTATTCATTATGGCTGCAATATATATTTATCATACACAGTCTGAATTGCTGAATCAAGATGCAACTATTGTCAGAAACCCAAGTGAAAATCTTAGGTTATCTAGCCTATGTCTCCCTTTTGTTTCCCCTCCTTGCTTTGTTTGCTCTGGATTCTGGAATGAGGTGGAGGAGGACATCACATATCTAGACATCAGCTTGAGAGCAGACAGGTGCTACAGACCCCTTTTTCATTAATTACCTCCGCTCCAGTCTGGGCCCCTGTGTGACCTCAGGAGACATGACGAATGGCCCCGCGAGGTCCCTCTTTTCCTTTTTAATCTGGCCCCAAGTGAACCTGCAGTGTGACGGTGCGTAGTTTAAGACAGCCAATCTGGATGGGAGGGTCGGCCGGTGCCAGCTGGTGTAGGGTCAATTTAGGAGATCAAAGCTATGCTCCACCCACGGAACATAAAGGCATTTACGCTAAAGAAGCTCATTCTGACTGATAGCGCAAGTTCAATCCACTCTGTTTTCATGATTAGCTTATGTTGGTGTTGGAAATATTAGCATATAGCACATAGCGGTGACCAGTTTTTTCTAAAACCTTTTCTAAGGCTATTGTACTACTGTATTGAATATTTTGCAACAATATTTGAAGAGCTGAAAATACAGTGTTAGCATACACGTTAGCTCTAGTTCATTCAGTTGGTGGCATTACCATTTCCCTTTTCAATCTGGCCTTGAGTAAACCCTTATGATGAAGTCTACCAATCTGGATGAGGTGGGTCGGCCATTGCCAGCTGGTGGAGAGTCTGTTTAGGAGATCAAAGCCGCACTCCACCCACGAAACATCCCAGTCTTTACACTAAAGCAGCTCATTCCCTCTGATAGCCCCAGTTCAATCCTCTCCGTTTTCGTGATTAGCTTGGTATTTCCTAGGCACATCTATTAGGCGGGCTTCTAAATGAGCCGTGTAAGAGGTCCTGGGTTGATAGAGGAGGGAAAGTGCTGAACAGGCTCTACACTTCTAACTACGCTCTTAGCACTTTTCGAATCAGACCAAATGTTGCACAAACTAAAGTAGTGTCTCACAAGTGGAATATTTCCCACTTCTAACCACAGACTGTTATGAATTCATCCCATGCATTATTGATGTTAGCAAACAGTACATTTATGCGTTGTGCTGTGTGAGAGAGCCAGAAAGAATTCACTCCCACATCCTCAGTATAAATTCTGTTGTGTCTTCGTGATTGATTAAACCTGTGGCAATAAATAACAGTGTTCCAAAATGAATTTTAAGCTTGGATTGAAATGCATTTAGTCTTTGTTTAAGATGTACACCATTAGAAAGTCCCATTGGTTGGCTATCTATCTCTATGTCAAGCAAGTCAAGTTACAAGTCACATCTGTGGAGACCGTGACCCCACTCACAGGAAAAATGCTTGTTTTTCTAGGTATTTTTTGCAATAAATACACCTGTAATTGTAGCTCTTATACCATACTGTGGAAGCTTCCAGGCAAAGCAATACGTTTTCATACAAACTCTCACCAGAAAAGTTACATAGTACATCTTTAAGAATTCTACCGTTGCTCCTTCAATAATGTTAGCATGCCTTCCCTATATTAGGTCTGCTGGATGAGTCCCCTTTGGGTTTCTTATTCCAGTTTTCTTCCATCATTCAAAGACCTCCATTGGGTTAGATGTTTCTCTAAATTGCCCCCATTTAATTAATCAGATAATGAATACTGAAAACTCATCAGTATTGCAATTACAGACTTCAAATATGTCGACTTGCATTGTATTCATAACCCAACCCAGTAGAAAGCAATTGGGATTCTACTTCAAAATTGCTGGTTTAATCTGGGCAAATTTTCAAAATATTGAAACCATCCATTTATCTTTTGCAAACAGTTGGAGGTTTTCAAGTACAAAACCAAAACAAAAAAGTTAATCTATATTGGAGAAAGGAATTTGCTCAGAAACGCCCAATATCAATTCAGCTGTTTTCATTTGTCCTCCCTCAAAATACTTTAACCAAGCCCTGTTTGCTTTGAATCTACTACATGTTTTGACTAGTACAGCACGAACTGCCGCCAGCAACAGAACTCTGTGATCAATTAGCATCCCTGTTTGCTGAAGCGAGAGGGGCGCGAGAGAGAGACGCATAAGCCACGAGATACGGCGCGCTAGCTGATTAGCCCGGCTTATCAACAAGCGGAGTATTAGGGAAAACACTGCGTTGGCTAACACGTGTAGCGCTAATGATGATACACAGATGCTAGGATAACAAATAGCACTCTCACACTCTCGTGCGAGCCAATGAACGCAAAGAATAGGAGTTGTTTATCACGGCGATTACGGGCCCCGCGAGTTAACCTTTTGGGACCGCTACTGACTTTCAAGCTAAGGTCGCGCGCTTGATGAATGTAGCCACTAAATAAACACTTGTAAACATGACTATCCTTAGAGATCAGTCAAAACCATGGCACATGTTTGCTTTTGCAGGTTTAGCCACTTAAACCATGTAAATACACGTTAGCTTCCGCCAACAAGATGGACTAGAATCTGGAAACTGTCTAATTGGAGGAGAACAGGTTGTTTGGCGGCTTCTATGTGGCCACTTGTACAACTGCCTGCTTCCTCTTTCACTCTCGACTCTCACCGCTCCTCCATCCCATCCTGGCGTCTTAATTAGCATGGGCTATTTATTTTATAGCCCGCAAATTGGCAGTCTTGCTTGAATGGCTCAAGTCTGGCAGGAGGGAGAAGAGTGATGGCGGGGATAGAGGGATGTAGAAGCTAAAGGGAAGATTAGCTAACGGGATTGTGTATATCAACATTATGGCTAAAGGCAAACACAGCTTAAAGGCTACTTCATTAGCAAGAGGCAGGCTAGGTTAAGGTTCCAATGCTAACCGTAGCGTGTTATGACATTACATTTGATGGAATATTGCTCGTTGATTAGCGATCTGTAATAAAATACAAATGTTTCAAGCTAGTTATTGCATTACATTGAAATGGTAATCAAGACAGTAATAAACCATGCTAATTATGAGCATTATTATGGTCATTAAGTCAATCAAACTTTAATTTTATCAACAGGTGAACCAAAGTGCTTTCAATTTAGCAGCAGTGTTGTCACGCTTCTAAAATTTCAAACTTTATGTCGATACTAAGGAATGGACTCCATACTCAATGCTGACACTACAAACACTTAAGAACATGTGGCCTATGTTAGCTTAAGCTTTGATAAGAGGACAACTCAAAACATTTCAGTTTTTTTCTTTCAAATTGCCAATATCAAGTTTCATGTTTTGCCTACACACAGAAAGCTATGTAGTATCATATCTTCTGCCATATTTGTTTTCTTACTTTGTACTAAACAACAAATCCAACTTGCTTTGTGTTGCGCTGTAGAAACTAACTGGTATCTTCCCTTCGATCTCCAAAGTGTTTCATATCTCTCCACTTAAGCGAACATTTACGCAGCATATGTTTTCTTTTAGCAGCTTTGCTCAGAGCCACATCAAGGCTGGCTGAGGGCCTATTGAAGAAGTAAGCAAGCAGACATAGAGACAGATAGACCCCTTCTCTCTTCTTCTCTCTCTTTTTCCCAAATGACTCAGTGCCTTGGAATATTTTTTTTGTTGTGATGCGGGCACTATTAGTCCCTGGCACACACCTGTACAAACAACCCTGTCGTAGCCTGTTAGCTAGCGTCAGGGGCCGTTGTAGGGAGACGGCACGCCCCGATGCCATAGGTCACATCTGGCACAGAGCCCGGCTGTCATCACAAAGTGCCTTCATGGAAACCTTAGACAACAAATCTCTTTTAAGGAGGGACCCCCACCTACCCCATTAGTGGCGTGTGTCATCATCCGCAGGACCCCTTTAAGGGTCTTGTTTTTCAGGCTGGGGCCTTGGTACATTAGGGAACTCTATTGTCCTCACACACAATTTGGATGTTTTTCAGTTTTTTTATTGACAATTTGTAGCTGCAAATTAAAGATACGGAGGAAAGGCAGATAAAACATAATGCCACAATGAATAAAAATTATAAAAAAAGAGTGCTGAATATTTGTACTTAAAGCCACAGTATGTAACTTTTTAGCCATAAAACAGACTAAAATAAAAGCACTGGAAAAAAAAAAAATCCCCAAATAGGTTAGGCTATTTAAGAAAGCATATTTTGGATTGATTTTATAATTAAAATATCCATAAAGAAGGGAAATTAAAAAAAAAAAAATACTATGATGTAATTCACATTTTTAACAGCCTAGATTAGGTTAAATCTAGGATATCTGATCATTTAGAACATTTATTCAATTTTTTAAATATTTTTTTTGCCAAGCAGCTGCCTATGTTAAAAAACGCAGAATATGTCTATGTCATTTTACAGGCAAAAATGGGAAACCAGACTGTGATGCCAGATGCCTTTCTTGTAAAAATCAATCATATATCTTTTTGTAATTAGAGAAGGCAGTGTAACTGAAGTGTCTTGCCCAGTGACACAGTAACAGCAAGCTTTGGATCAGGTTCAAACCGGCGACTATATGGTTAATGGGCAATTGTTCAACCTACTTTGCCACCAAATTAAAGTTTTCAAATGTCAAATATGTTCCTACATCAATGTACAGGCAAAAACGCGACAACAGCTTTAAAACTTTGCTTCCATTTCTTTGCATATGAAAGGTTCAGTTGGATCGCTAACCTCATGCTGACTCAAAATAATGTCCAACTGGCTTCTGCTAGGCGACATATTTCAATACAAGGTCTGAAAGGGACCCCGGGATTACCTTAGCCTGAAACCTTAGCCAGCAATTTTCTTTCAAGGATAGCCCCCCCATCTACTCCACCTACCAGGGCTGTGTCATCACGTATGAATGGACTTAGGTTAGCAGAGGGGGCTAGTACGCTAAGTGCTGTGTCACTAGTAATGTGCTAAAGTACCCTTCGCCTATTTGGTCTACCCGCCTTCCCATCTGTCCCTTCAAGTCTCTGCGTTAATGTTTGAAAGAGTTAATTTTCTACCGGCGATTGACCCCTATGTTAGCCGAGGAGAATGTGGAATCTTGATGGTCGTAATGGCTCCTAATGTAAAGAGCGGCTTTGCTAGCTTTGCAGAAGTGAGCTAATGATCGGCCAGAGAGTGACATGGAACATAAACATTAGCGATTGACATAACGGGCCAAAAACAACACCTTTTGGGCCCCGCTTGGCTATGGACGCTAATACCAGAACCGCGCGACAGTGTTAAATGGATGGAAAAATGAGCGTAAATAGCTAGAGGTCGTCACTTTAAATGCCTGTTCCTTGGCACAATGTTATTCTTATGATTAAGACGACGGAGAGCTCTCTGCAATGGCTTAATGGAGTCATTGAGAACAGGACGTTTGATATTTGCTTATTATTTGTAATAAATCTCCAATGCTTACAAAAGATTGAAATCTGAGTGCTATTAAAAAAAAAACATTTGGCTTCCGATTACATCTCCGGTGAAGCGAATGAGTTTGTTTACTATTTCAGCTTATCACTCTATGCAGGTTTTATTTCTTAAAACCAGATGCCCTTCCGGTGAATTTAACTATATTTGTGTTGTGATTGGTGTGGGAAATGTAGCTCAAATGTTTTGCCCAGTGACACAATAACAGCAAGTGTTCAGATCAGGTTCAAACCACTGACCATCTGGTTAATGGGTGAACACTCAACCCACTGTGCCACTTAAACGCCACAGTTTTGATTCATAACTTTGTTTACGTATCTCCAAAAATGCTAATTTGCTACATATTTCAAAAAGGTTGAACTCCCCAAAGTCATCAAATGTGGAATGTATCACCCATATTAATTTTGTAATTGGAGTGGGCAATTTAGCTGTGTGTAAGTGTGTTGCCCAGTGACACAATAACAGCAAACGGTGACCATCTTCGTAATGGGTGAGCGCTCAACCCGCTGTGCCACTTTTGATTCACAGTCTCCAAAAAAGTGATAAATATATGCTAAAACTTGCCCCTGGCCTCAGTTTACTTGTCTGGTTAAAACTGCACCAAAATGAACCAGAGTTGACGTTTGTTTACCGGTTCATCTTAAACCCCACATACAAAAGAATCCATTACCGCATGTTGTGAGCACAGGTTGCAGTGGAAATGTTATGCGCTCAAGGTTGCGTCTCTCTTTCCCCGGACCGCTTCCTGTCGTAAATCCAGCTCTTTGTTTAAAAGCAGTGTTAGCCGGGGAGCGCCGGGGCGCACTGTGGTCAAGCTATTCATTTTATCAGAATGACAAATGTGTGGGATTTGGTGAGAGTACGTCTGTTGCTATTTTTACTATGTGGAAGAGGTTGCTTTTAATCGTGTGTTTTTTGGAGGAACATTTGTTGATTTGTAGTTAAGATCTAAGAAGAAATATCTAAAACTAAAACCGTTGCCCTTATGTTGACATTATCTGAAACCAAAATTCCTCTTCCATGTTTTTAAAGATACGCTATGTAATCTATATATCTGTTTAATGGTACAGTATGTAACTTTCAGGAGGTGGCATGTCACCTGCATGATTCAATGGAAATATAAAGTTAAAACCATACTTCGGAACATTGTCCATGAGAGATATTATAACCAAAGGAACAACATTTCCCTGGAAACAAGCAGGTTGCCCAATAAAAGTCAGGTTTGTGGAGATGCAAGCCCGCTCACAGTAAGGATGTTTGCTTTTCAGTGCAATAAACAAAACCAAAATGAAAAAAACCAACCAAAAAAAAAAACATGCTTTTCTTTTTGTCTATTTTCTGGTTAAAAGTCAAAAATACAATGAAAAACGTTCATTCTTATGGTGAGTGGGGTCGCCTCTCCACAGATATGATCTAGATCTTGGCTTGCTTGGCTCCACTGAGATATAGAAGTTTAATGCTATACATGGAACATTCCAAGCAAACTTATGACAAGAAAGTGGCAGGCCCTCTTCTAGAAAAGTTACATAGTGTACCTTTAAAGTCCATTAACCTTTACCGGACCATTTGAGCACAACTTACAAACTTGGAAATTGTTTGTTTTAGATCTATACTGTTTTGAAAATAAAATACCCAATTCCCTCCATTCTAAGTTCAACATTTTTACACTTTCCGCTTCGGTCTGGTGGAATAATTGAACCGTCACCTTATATAATCCATTGGCTAAAAACGATGACAGCTGAACTTAAGTGGAAAACTGCATGGGTCTGGGCACAGTGCTGTTCTATGGGTCCACATTAATGCTTGATTTTTTGACAGGTTTAGTTAAAAAAAAAGGAATCTATTCTAAAAACACAAATCTGTTCCGGTCAAATGCTGAGTGGAGATAAGGTGCAGGGGAGGCTGATGAAACGTCTAAGCCAATGTCCACAGGAAGGCTGACCTGGCGTGCACTTACAGAACCTGCTGCCACATGGGGGTGGGCGTCAAGCTTTTTACCCCAAATGTGGTTGACAAGGATGGATAGGATTAGGAGGGAGTGCATCTGAGGTAGCGTTCGGGAGGGATGTTTTGGGGACAAAGTCAGAGGTTGGGCTAAGATGGTTGGGCGTGCAGACAGGAGGGACAGTGAAGATATGGTACAGAGGAGGGATTATATGGGGTAGATGAGAGACAGTGAGTAGTACGGTTTGAGGTTAGCTAAGGTCCCCGTAGGAACGTTTTCCTCTGCATTTGACCCATCCTTCAATGCCGCTGTCAGGTCCTGAGAGACTGAAGATTGGACCCATCTCCAGATCTTGAGCAGCTTGTGCATGTTTTGGGTTGATGAGGGAAATCGAAGTACCCAGATGAAACTAGGGTTGTGAAAAGTTTGGAAAGTCAGATACTAATTGATACTAAAACTAATATCGAAATTTAGATATTTATTTGAGCAAGTATCGATACTGCAAAAAATCACATTAGCAGAAAAATTTGAACTTTCCTGAACAGTTTTAGAATGATTTTGAGCTTTATCAAAATGAAACTCATGCTAAGATGAACGAAGTACTATTATTTAGCATATGAAAATTACATTTTGTTACTAAAAAAGGCCCAGGCAACCTTGGAATTCAACCCAGAAGTTTCTTGCTGTGCCACTAGCCATTCAGCCACCTTGCCGCCATAAAACAAATTACATAAGCAGAAGTAAAACTACTTAGTTACATGTACGTGTAGTTATCAGAGTAAATGAAACATACTTTAGTACATAGCACACGGGGTTTTTCAGGTCTCTTTTTTTCAGCCAAATGGTCCTATATTTGTAGAGGTATAGCAGAGAACTGTCAACCGCAAGATCTCTCACCAGAATACGTCCATTTTGGAAGGAGGTAAATACGATGCGGAGCTGTGAAATTAATGCTGGCTGTCGCTCTGAAAAACCTCACTTAGCTGGTGCACAAAATGTCAACTCGCCTTAGTCTCCAAAACTGTGGCTTTCAATCTTTAAGGAGAGTGCGTCCCCCGGTGCCTCCATTCACTCCGGCCATGGACACACTCAAGTGGGGCCTTGATGGGACTCCGGTAGAAAAAAAATGAGTTTGCCACATGTATTTAAGCCTCGGTGATGGTGTGATGGTCGACGGTAGCGTGCCGGCTCGATCCAGCGATAACTCCCCGCAATTTGGCTCTGGATTGGCCCCATCTGTGCCCATCACGGCAGCTGTCAGATGCCCATGAAAATGACGTTACCCTGAGCAAATTACTGCCACTAATGGTACCAGATAATTGCTTTGAATGACAGTAGTCGGCCATTTTTTTCCTTCGCTCGATTTTTATTTTTGTGAAGTCAGCCTTGCTCAAACTTTCGCAACTGAGCCTGAAAGACTGCTATAAATTTGGATCAATTTTCTTTGTTACAACTTGCTTTGGGATGTTACATGTTTGGCATTGAATGTAACTGTATTCATGTCCAAAATGAATTTCAAACCAATCTTTGAAATACCTCTCCAAAAATGAAGTTTTGAAGTATAATAGTAGTAGTAGCAGTAGTAGTAGTGGTAATTGTTGTTGTCTTGCATAGTGAGTAGTCATATTGATAGTAGTAGTAGTAGTGATAGTAGCTATGTAATAGTAGCAGCAGCAGTAGTATTAATAGTATTTTTAAGTTTTTATTTTCAGAAAACTTGCAGTGAAAGGTGAAATTTACGACCAGTTTTTATGACCAATTTATTACCAAAATAAATACATGCTAATGAAGTTCCTGTATTGTTTTGGTTAACACAAAGCTGATGGGACGGGCCTGCCTTGTATCTCATTTAGTAGATACGGTGGAGATGAGTTGGCAAGACGAAGGGACTTGTTTTATAGATGGTGACAGCTCAATTTGTGGTGTCCATTTTTCAAAGTCAGCTAAACTGTAGCCACACGAGCAATATATGAAATGAAATAGTGATCCGACGCGGTTCTATAGTGTTATCAATGTGGAAAAACACATTTGTTTACATTAAATATTAGCGGTTGATTCCACAAATTGAACAATATGAACTAAATCCCTCAAATACATTGTTTTCCATATTATTTCAAAGTTGCACTGTGTAACTTTTTCTGTTGGGGCAGTCTGTTACCTGCTTGTTTCTATGGAGAGGTTATTTCTGTGCCTGGAATGTCCCATAGTATGGCATTAAACTTGGGGAAGAAAAGAAAAAAGACATGCATTATTACTGACATTGTTACTAAGAGCCGGCTCGTGACTCCATAGATATGACCTGTAACTTGTCTTGGTTGTGTCACCTGTTTGATGTTCAAATGTTCAAAATATCTGATTAAAGGGTCTGTACACAATTTTTTCCATGTATTTGAGCAAAATGTGTCTTGCCTCAGTGCAGACATATTGTATGAGCAGCTCTTAAGGTCAAAATAATTCAGCTGTGTACTGTCTGTATATAATTATTAAGCGTTTACTGTCCAGGAATCAGGAAGTGCGCTGTTAGCATGCTAGTTATTGTTAGCGTTACCGTGCTAGCGAACTCTCACGGTGAATAATTAGGATGCTCAGAATGCCTAGGAATGAGGAATAACTTTGGACCACTGCAAACCGAGCTATAGTTTTGTTTGTCACGTTTTCAGGTAAAGCGCCTTTAATGTGCTCAACAAGAAGTCTGTGGCGTTATTAGCACATACTTTACATATTATAAGAATTTCACTTTCTCAAAATACCCATCACGCACTTGTACTTACCATATCCGTCTCTCCTGTCAGATAACATATGGCTTCCCATCAACCATCACTCATTCTCCCATCATACCGCGGTGCTTTACGAGGCTAGCCAAAGTGGTTCTCATAGCATTGAATATGTTAGCGCTCCTCATTAGCTTAAAGGCACCTCTCGCGGGAGCTGTGAATAAATATTTGGACTTGTCCCTGGTGTAAAATGCTATGTTTAAGTATCTGCCGTCGTGCTTGTTGATGTATCTCCTCTCATCACCGGTGCAATTTCACTCAAGCACCTCTCGTGTGCCTGGCAGACGACCGTTTTTTAGCACGAATCAAGGTTGTTGTTTATTCGTGATTGCGCTAGTCATCAATGTGCATTCTCACGCTCCAGAGCTGTCAAAAAGTATTGACTTTTAGTTCAAGATGTTGCACGTAATCCCAATGCAATCCACTATATTAGTGTAAAGAAGAAAACAAAGTTGTAACTGTAGCATTGCAATATTACAGGTTTTTTTCAATCGATTTGACACTAAAGTTTAAATTATGGCTAAACTTGCCAGGGTGCAAAGACTCAGTTCATGTTGGCACAACCTTAAATTTATTTTTAAGCCTTAACTTTCATATCAAAACTACAAAAAAATACTTTTTTGCAGAACTTAAACACAGCAATCAACTATTTAAACACAGCTTGCAATTGTAAGTCTTTCTGCACGTGCTAGCTATAGACTGTGTACCTAAATACTACCCACTTTTACCAAAGTCCATAGACCAAAGACACAAAGGACAAAACTGAACACACAGGAATCGCAATATGAAGATATGTTATAGACCAACACAAAAGCACTAGAAACCACAACGTAAAAGACTTCTGTAGTGAAAAACTATGTGAACCAGGTTTTCATTTGGAGACTTTGAGGTCCAAGTCGGACACAGTTTAGATACCAACTGCTAAAAAGTACAGATTTGAAAATTCGGAAACCAGATAATCATCAGATTTTGGTGTGCATGTGAACGTAGCCACTGGCACTCGCAACAGTTCTTAGTATTGTATACATAGTCATGGTGTTTGTAGTATTTCTGTATTAGTACTCAAGCACCTCTCGTACGCCTGGCAGACGATTTTTTTTTTTTTTTTGCACGAATCAAGGCTGCTGTTTATTCGTGAAGACGAGAAGGAGTGTGATGTTGGCGTTCAAAAGGGAATTAAGTGGGAGATAGCCAGATGTGGTGCGGAAACGCCATGATGGTGGTCTCATGTGGATGGTATAGTAAACAGTACTTGGTTGGATAGTACATGTGGGAGGCAAGAGCTTCCAGGACACTCTTAAACAATCTTAATAGCCTCAGCCACTGCTTCCTTTTACGGTTTGTAAATAGACTCACTGTTGTAAAGCTGAGTTAGCCTTACCAAAGCCAGACTTATAAAACCAATGTAAATGTGTGAAAATGGTAGTTTTGCACATTGTAGCAAGTTAGCATTAGTTTGCGTAGAGTTTTTGAATGTTGTTGAGCTATCCGTGCTTCTTGTTTTGAAGTTGTTCACTGAAGAAGCTTATTCAGGTTGGTGGTTTAGCTAGCAGCTGTGCGTTTTTGTTTGGGTCCTTGGGCAAGACACTTCAACCATGAACCATGACTGTTGACGAAAGAGTAGTGTTGGTGGCAATAATAAAGGGACAGTTCTATATAGATTCTATACCGATATGTGATAGTTGTCCTGCTGCTGTGGCGATAACCAATTTGTCGATATTAATATTACTATTTTAAAATCTATTGAAAGGCCCACACATGTATGTTAAGTTATAGTAAAACAACAAAATGTTTTTATCTTTTTTTTTTCAATTTCAGTTTTTGCTAATTGTGTCAAAATATCAACAAAATTTTGGACCGATATCTGGTGAATCCTCTCTGATACATCCATTGCCGACACTGGAACCAATATATTGCCCATCCCTACCAATGATTATATGAAATGCCACCACAACGAAAGCGCACTTTAGTAGCATTCAGAGGCAAAAGTGGGCGGGTCATAATAAGGTCAACGATAACGTTCTTGTCTCCTTCTTCTAGGTCCTGAATGTTCGAGAAACTTCACGTCCAACAGCGGGGTGATCAAGTCGCCTGGTTACCCCGAGAAGTACCCCAACAACCTGGACTGTACCTTCATGATCTTTGCCCCCAAGATGTCCGAGATCATCTTGGAGTTTGAGAGCTTTGAGCTGGAACCGGACCCCACGCCCCCTAGTGGTGTGTTCTGCCGCTACGATCGACTGGAAATCTGGGATGGCTTTCCTGGAGGTAAGGGCTTTTAAATGGAATTCTGAATTTTCTTGAAGCTAAATCGTTGGTGTTTTATGCTTGGTTGTCCACTCAGCATTGGTGTTAATTTATTTTTGATGGACATTTTAGTTTTTCTAACCTAAAAAAGTAATTCACATATAATTTCAATATGATATGGTATTTGGGAAAGTGGCATAGTGATTTGAGGGCACTTTACCTACAGTGCCTGCTCCTGTCCAATCATACATCTGGCAGGTTGAAAAAGTAAGGGCATCTGGCATAAAACTTGCCTAAACATTGGTAATTCTGTTCACTCTGGCAACCCTACCTTAAATAAAAAAATAAAAGAAATAAATGGCTTGCTAGTTCAGTCAGTCTTCAATACTTGTGCCAAATGCATACTTTTGTAGTGGCACTCCACCTGCAGTACCCGCTCCTGTCGGATCATACATCTGGCAGGGCATCCAGCATAAAAACTCACAAAACATCTGCAAATAGTTCATAACCATAACTTTTTTTTGCTTGCTTTTCAATTTAGCCTCAATACTTGTCCTTTCTTTTTCCTTTTCTTTACAAGGCCATCAATTCAATCCTTGTACCAAAATATCTCCAACACCGAAGCTATTTTTAAGCTTCAGGGCTGGCAAATCTGCACTTGTTGACAGCTTCTATGATAAAGTGTCTTAATCTCCTGTTTAGGATTACAATACACCTTTTTTAGCCCACGTCCCCAGTCATTTCCCTAACAAACATGTAAAGCGATACCCAATGCCTGAAAAGATGAGCGGTGAACACATTAGCTGCCCCATTGTAAGAAGGAGAGGAGATTTTAGTTCAGACCGGAGTTGGCGTAGGTCCAGGAGTCTTTCGGCAGGAGCACAATGCCTGGTCATCGCTCAATGCCAAATGGCTGGCTGATTGTACGCGCCTGTCGACCCTGCCGCGCCTGCCGCTCCTGTCCCCGGGTGCTTTGTGTCACCGTCGAGTTTGTAAGCGAATTCGGGGTCCATTATAGGTCAGTGATACCAGTTGGGTCTTAAGGGAGTTGTCAAAATGGGTTGACAAGACATTGACTGTATGTATACACTGAACTGTGCTACCACTGTCCAAACAGAAACTGGAGAAGTAACTTTAGGAATGGCAAAAAAGATAATTCTATAGTAGTGGTAGTAGAAGTAGCATTACTTATTGAAGTTTGCCATAGAAATAAGTAGTAGTAGAACGGGTAAAAAGTTTTCTTGCATGATGGCAGTGGTGGATGTAGTAGCCAAAGTAGTAATATTACCAAGTGATATATGCAGTAGGAACAAGTGGTAGTACTGCATAACAAGTAGTACTGCATAGTGTAATAGTAACTAAAGTGGTAGTATTAAAAAGTAAAATGTTTCATTGCAAAATATCAGTGGGGTTGTAATTGTAATATTGTGTTGCATGTTGATTTTATCAGTAAAAACAAATAGTAGTTGTTGTGTACCTGTAGCAAAAGTAGTAGTATTAGTAGTGGCAAAAGTTTTATTGCAGTAGTAGCAAAATGTGCCATACATATGAATATTCAATATATTTAGTATATTGAATAGTGATGTTTGCGCTCAAAAAAGGTAGTATTGTATAGTTATGGTGGTAGTATTTGTGTAGTAGTAGTAGTAGTAGTAGTAGTAGTAGCAAATAGTAATGGTAGTTTAAGACTTTATTGGTAATGCAAACTGTGTGGTGCCATGCCTAAAAAACTAAACTTTGACAGCTAAATATTCATAAATATTGAGCCAACAAAAACGAAGGAGCGGACATCTTGTGACAAAGGGACATGTTCTGATTACAATAAAACATAAATTCACCACAAATCTCTACAGCTCCACTCGATCAGCTATGGAATATTAATGTGCACGCTCCTGTCAGAAATCTATTGTTTATACATGAAGCTCACCCACAGCAACGCTAGTATCAAATCAGCAGGTGAGAAAAAACGAAAGCATTGCGTTTTCTACACGCAAGGAATTCTCAGTAGAAAAATAAACCACTAAAGTAAAAGTTTATAGTAAATGGTACATTTCTACCTCTATGGGCACACATTGAACTTGACAGCCTCAGACCAACACAATGTTAAGTCTCTGAAAGCAAAGTAGCTCAGTGGTCTTGCCTAAGGACACAGGGCAGTGTGCATTGCCAACTGAAGTAATTGAACTTCACTAAGTTATTCACCCATACGCAGACTGTGGAGGCTAGTAAGGTTGAGTACATTGCCCGAGGAGACAACATAAGCCTGCATTGGCAGCTTTGGGGATTAAACTGGCAACGTTTGTGTTAGTGAGCAAGACACTTATCCCTTCTTGACTACACACCAATTCCAAAGCAAGGGAAGTTATCCATGAATTTCAAAGTGATGAAAATGGTGACTGTTCCATAGAAGTTAACATTCTAAGATAAAAAAAAAAAAAAAAAAAATAGTCCTCAAAATGGCTCCTATGGAAATTGAAACCCATGAACAGTATGCACTGACCAGGAACTTTTAGACTGATGGACAGCTTAGACATTCACATCATAATTGTATAAGAGATACAATATATCTGTACTGGGGCAAGACCAATTTTGCTCAAATACATGGAAAAAAATCCGGTACGGCGCCTTTAATCAAACTTTGTAGCACTCAAATAGCTTACATTAGGTCCCATTTTGTGAAGTATTCCGCTCTCGTCTAAAGTATCGTTTTGCAATGCCATTAAAAACCCAGAGCGGAGAGAAAGAGAGGGCTTCAAACAGCTACGCTTCCATAGCTTGAGACAAGACTTTGAACCTAGCTCGCGATTCCACCTCTTGATGTTGGCACTTTTTCTCCTGGCTATTCCAACCTGGAGTGCAGTCGAGATGAAAGCGTCTCTGGCCCATCAACAGTTCGAAAATTGACGGAATTTTATCTGCCGGAGCCCGGGCGCATCAGTATTCCGCTCCCTGGCATTCCCAATGATAAGGTTGAAGTGTAAATCAGTCCGCTCTTTCATGGCGGTTTACTCAGAGTTCAATATTCTCACACAAGATTTGCAAGGGTTGACCTCCGACTTCACAAACTACTTCTGTAACTCATTGGGATTCTGTCTATCTCCTGCAAAAAAGAGGGAATAAGTACAATTTTTGAGGTTTGCGCGAAAAAAAATGACGCCACTTAATTTTCACCTTGGATCTTTGCGTTTATCGTCCTTTTTGTACAACTTGTCATATCTGAGGGTTGGAATCTAATGTATCCTACCATGACATTTAAAAGGATAGCAAAGGTTTATAGTGGCTGTTTAAAACTTGCTGTATGACTTCTAATATATAACATACTAAAGGCTTTTAGTTTCACAGAGAACACTTTAATTAGCTTTGCGCACAGCAGCACCCGGCAACCTCAGTGTCGGTGTCACTGCTTCTTGTCCAATTGTATGTCTACGGGGTCTTTGTGTGTCAATGCTAACGCTAATGCCTCAAACTTAAGTAATCTACATATAAAAAACAATCAGTTAGTCTTTATTTTAATTGATTTTAATAGTAATAGGTTGTTTATTTTCATTTTACGCTTTTAATAAAACTTAGCATTAGTTTTGAGACACAGTGAGCTAGCAAGCGCATTGTTGTGCACAGAGTCTATTAGCTACATTAGCTAGAGAGTGAAAAACAGCATGGCTATTGTCAACATGACGCAACAGAAGATAGGTGCAATCAGGTGTTGATATATGGATTTTGACCTTTTTTTTTTACCTAATTATTATTTTAGTTTTACAATTTCAGGGTTACTTAAAGGTACACTATGTAACTTTTTCTGGTTGGAGGTCCACCACCTGCTTGTCTTGAAAGTGTTTTTGTAAATAAAAACTTTGTGTGTGCGCGGGATCGTCTCTCTACAGATCTGATTTGTAACTTGGCCTGGTTGTCTCTATGGAGATAAATACGCTTAATGCCATACTATGAAGCACTGCAAAAAAACATTTCCATAGAGACAAGCAGGAGGCAGACTCACCATCCAGAATGTTACGTAGTGCCCCTTTAGAGATGATCATAAATTTGTGTATGTTTTTGACACTTACACAAAATATACAAAATAATAACATGATAAAAAAAAATCGAATATGTTCAGTTTTTAAATTCACAACCTAGTTACGCAATCTATCAAACAACATAATTTTGCATTTTGTTTTTGCCCATTTTGAAGCATATTGAGGGCAGGACTCGACACAGCTGAAGTGGCATCGCACCCATCGAGTGTTGTCGTGGGTGACAGACAGCGAGGTGTAAAAAATAAATAAAAACTCACCGTAGGAATGCTACTTATGACGACCAGTGGTAGGTACCAACAGTACATTAGCCTAGAGGTTTGCAGACATGCTAGCTGGAGGTGGGAGATGGCTAGCGAAATAGCACCAAAACAAATGCATTCAGATAGGATTTTAAAGTTTCATAAGGTTGTTTCATATAATTCACAACATGGTATTTTCCCCAGCTATAGCAAAATACATATATATATATATCCTGACAGCTTATGGATAATGCTGGCTTATTTTCCATAGTAACACAATTTATTCACCTATGTATGACTAATGGTGAACATAGAAGTACTGGACTTTTTATGGGAAACTTCAAATTCAGACATATATTGAAATTGCAGAAAAAACAAAAAAAATGATGCTAGTTACAATACGAAGGGATCTGGCATAACTATGTAACTTCTGTGATAGTGGTTCCGCTATCTGCTTTAATCCGTGGCGATGTTATTGCTTTGCCTAGAATGTTCCAAGGCATGGCATTAAACTAATCTATCTTGCATTAATTCAATCACACACATTTGTATTGCTCAAAAAAACCTTGAAAAACATGCATTCTTACTGTGAGTTGCAGTCGCCTCTCCGCACATCTGACCCGTAACTCGGCTTGATAGCACCACCTGCTCGTCTCCACGGACGTAGACATGTTTACTGACGCTGAATTACGTGGCGTTAAATCAAACTTGAAACGCTTGTAGCTGCGGAGCTCACTTTTTAAAAATACAGTATTGTGGTACTTGAAGGCGAGACGTCTAACCCACCCGGGAGACCTTATTCTGAGCAGCCAGCCTTACGGAGAGCCGCACATCCAACGCCGGTCCTCGGGGTCCCTCGGGTGCTCACGCTAAGCTCCGGCCTGTGCGTTGGGAGCTGTATGGGGCTAGCTGTGGCATGTTAGGATGACTGTCACTCTCCACTGATCACAGCATTCCTAATCACAGATAAGCTGCAGGTCCACGCTCGCAGACCAAACTTCACGGATCAGAGCGCACATCACCGCATAGGCCAGGGTCACTGTGCTCCGCCATGCATAATTCCCATGTTTCTCTCCGCCTTTGTGCTGGACTTAAGGGGGCTGTACCTGATTTTGATTTCTTCTGGTTCAGGAATTGTCATGGATCATGTTTTGTTTCATTGTTTTCCATGTTTTGGTTCGCCTTATTTCTATAGTTCATGTGTTTTAATTTGACGTGTGTCCTGTGTGCTTGTGTTTTTGAGTTTTACTTCCTGTCTGCTGATTGCCTGCCCCACCCTCATGCGTTTCACCTGTGCCTTGTTTCCTGGTGTATTTCCCCTTGTCCTTTGTTGGTGCATTGTCATTGTCTTGTCCTGTCATTTTCTGTGATGCCTTGAGTTTGGGCTATTTTGGAATTTCCATTTTTTTTTTCTTCCCCAGTACTATTTTGTTGATTCAATTAGTATTATTTAGCAGTTTTGCATTTTGGATCTTATTTTGATAACCTCCTTGTGACAGGAATACAACATTTTACTCCACATAGTATATTGTAAAAGCAAAAGGGCCAGGACCTGACAATCTTAACCAATCAGCTACAATTGTGGCTGAGAATCATATGGAAACAATCTCATGCAACTAGTTGTTTCTCTGTACCTCATTTTTATTAATTCTGGTTCAGGAAAACTAATTTTACATTTTACAGTATATTGTAAAAACAAATAAGATCGATTTTACTTGAACATTTTAAAAGGAAGCAGAACCAGACATTCATCAACCAATCATTGTGACTGAGAAACATATGGAAACAACCCCCTGTAACTATCCCAGACAGTCGCTCCTCTCTCACGGTTCAACATTAGTGAGAGCAGTGACGATAGTTCTTCACTCGTTCAAAATCGCGTACAGGTCTTTTAACCAGAATGCAAAATTGTCCAAAGCTGGTAGTATTGCTTTTATTTTTATTTACTATACTAACAGAAGAAAAAAATAATTATAAAAATACCTGATCATTAAATTTGGTTATCAAAATTGCGCATACATTATCAGCTCTTTAAAAAATTAAAATAACTTGAATTTCTAGATACTAGCTGCACATAAACAGACCAAAAATTCCTGGTCTCTGTTGTAAATTGCTACTACTACAAAACAATGCATTTTGGCACCCGAGTCTTACCTTGCTTAGAATCTAGATTTTTGTTTTAGTTAGTCTATGTAACTAAGTAAAACCTTTGACATTTCAATACCGCCATATTACATAACACAACACGGCTACATTCTTACAGCTAGCTACAATTATTTATAGACTACCTACTGAAACGTGTGCCTGTCATTATCATTTTACTGCCCATTGTCTTTGACCCGCTTTGAATCTCCACTCAATTCAACACAAAAAACCCTCATCAAGTCACTAAAAAGGCAGGAGGCGCCAGGAATTTACAATGGGCAAATAGACTGGTCCGGCCCTCCAGTAGACGGATAGCCGGCCTTGGAATGCAGCAGTGGGGCTTTCTCACGCTTTATGATGGGCTATGGTTAATGCCACACTGACTTTCCAGTTTTCACGCCTCCGCGGGTGGGGGGAGGAGGCCAAAGAAGAGAGGGGAGAGAGGAGGACAGCCCTGGTGGGAGGATCAGGCAGTAAACAAACAAATATTGAGCTAACCCAACCTTCACACTCGCCAGTTGTGGGGCCTCTAATGTATGGGGTTAAGTTGAAGTCATTTCTGTGTCCGTTTACAAGAAGTCGAAACAGACGGAGGTAGTTTTATTTTATTTTTTACAATGCGAACCAGGGCTAATTTTTTGTCATTTCGGAAGTCAGCATTTTAAACCATTACGTGTGTATTTTGGAATTGGAATGGTCTTTAGTGCAAAACATTTTTACGGTGATTTGATACAACGTGAAAAATCAAATTGTTAGTAAGTAATACTTGAAGGACTGCTACCTGATTTTTACGGTCTTAAAAACATGGAAAAACAGAACTAGTTCATTTTAGCATTTTGCATTATGAGCATTATAATTACCGAACAACAGAACGCGTTATAATTAGATGCAGACAGCAAGCAGCGGACATATTTGGACCTCGAGAGATGTTTATACAATAATAATATATCTGTACTGGGACAAAAAAAAATCGAGTAAATTGATGTAAATATAATACAAAAACAAAAAACGCACACACAAAAAAACTGATCATTACTGGCTATGTATGGACTAACAAATTATACAAATTATACAATATCAATAGATTGTGGTTATATTAAGTAATACTATTGAATGTATTCACTTGTCTGAATATGCTAAGCCTTGACTTAAACTCGCAGTTCAATATACTGATGCAATATGCTTTTGGACTTGTTACTGAATCATTAACAGTTTGATTACTAAGACATATGCTTAGTAAAAATGTCCAACTCATATTTTGTATTTTTCCTGTTTGTTCCACAGTGGGACCTTACATTGGGAGGTACTGCGGGCAGAACACTCCGGGCAGAATCATCTCCTACACGGGCATCCTGGCTCTGACAATCAACACAGACAGTGCCATTGCTAAGGAGGGCTTCTCAGCTAACTTCACTGTCCTGGAACGCACTGTCCCCGAGGGTGAGTCCGCCTAAAAGAATGAAGCGACCGCAGTCCAGTCAGAAAGAGAACATTAGCTACTTGGATATAACTTTCACTTTAATATGGTATAGTATTACTGAAAACTGTAGGTAGGCTCTACGTTGCAAAAATTGAAGAAACCTTGTTTAAAATTACCTGAATTTTGAATGGTAATCTTTTTTCAGTCGTTTTGACTAGATAAGATTTAATTAGGTTTTGATTACGTGACGTGGAATAGGTTTCAAGACATTTCGGACCAATTACGAGATAAGTTAGCTTGAAATAAGAAAGTTAAGTACTGGCAAATATTTTGGCTTAAAATAAATATTTTTTTGAGACAACTTGTCAAAACTACTCAAATTAGTGTAGACATTCCCCTACAAGGTTATACTGAAACTATTTACTATTTAATGAAACAAAATATATACTATAAATGGGAAAATGTCAGTAATGAATAGAACAAATGATAATACTAGCTCCCTGCTTTTACCATGACAGTACAACAAAACAACACATTGTATCCCCATATGTTTCTAATTAAATCTTCTAAAAATCCACAAAAATATGGCAAAATGATCCAAATAATGTATACATGAACTTTCATTCATTTAGGTAAAGATACTGTAAACATTGTATCATCTAATATCGTAATCTTATCAGCGTAATCCACTGTCAGTACCAAAGAGTTACAGCCCAGGAAGGATTAAGCAGAACCAGAACTCTCAGTGGGGAAGCATTTGGCAGTCGCACACGGGGTTCTTCCAGGAGATTAAAAAGGCCAGTGAACAGAGCGCAGACAGTGAGAAGCAGATGTGCTCCGCAGCTCCAGCCGCACTGTTCTGATTATGACAAATTCCCTCTCCTTAAACAAAGTGCAGGACTTATTCAATAAACAACTCCTGCCTCTATTCCCAAGAGATGAGCCAGAGTAGTCCACACACTGCCAAAAATGTCTACCATAAAGTGAGGATTAACTCAAATATTTAACTTGATTTGAATAGTTTTGACAGTTTTTTTACTAGACCTTAAAATTACGATTTGTTTCAAGATAAAGGCAAACGCAGCAATAAAAAGTTTAATACCTAAGAGTCTGAATCTGAAATACAAAATTTAGATATAAGTAAAGTGCACACTGCAAAATAATCATTTTTGACAGTTTTATTTTTAACTAGACCGCACATTTTTTGGTTTCAAGATAAAGACAAACACAATAATAAAAAACTTAAACATCTTATACAATAAACTCATTTAAAACATAATAGTCTGAATCAGAAATAGAAAACATAAGTAGTGTAGTGACGAATGAGTCGGCTCTTTTGAACGGTTCCTTAATCGTGAACGGTTGGAACCGGATCTAATTTTTTTAAAATAATCAAATCGTTTTCATTCTAATTTGTGTGCATTTTTACACTGATTAACTCTGAACCAACACAAGAATCAGCACAGAAGCAGAGCAGGCGACGCGAGTGAGAGGTTTGTGCACAAAAAACATATTTTAGTTTTTATTATCATATTGTTATTATTACTATTATTGTAGTGCAACATCTTATTTGGATTTTCATAATTCCAAAGGGTAAACACACTCTCACTGTCACTGTCATTTTAAACAAATCTTAGCCTTGGTCGTTTCTTTCTGTGATTAGTTTGTTGATAAAATGAGTTCTCACATTGGCTTCTGTCATATAAATAAAGAGTCAAGAGATCCAAAATATTCGGATCCCACAAAGGAGCCGAAAGTCCCGTCACTAGTAAAGCGCACACTGCAAAAAATATCTACCAACATGACATGATATTAACTAAAATGTGCATCTTGATTTGAGAAATTTGTTTTTTTGCGCGACTTTAAAATCACTGGATTAGTTTGAAGATCAAATTCAACTAAATTCCCCACCAAAAAAACAACATGTCAATAAAAAACATCTTATTCCATTTATTTTGAAATAGAAAACAGAAATATATTGAAACAGCTCAAATCATTTCGATAGCCCACAAGTAAAATCAAACTTCTTAAACTAGTGAAATTAACTCTATAACATTCACTCAACCTTTTTAACGTATGTATTTGTTTGTTTTTGCTGGGCCTCCTATAGTTTACGATGACTGTTTTACAAACCCTGGTTCCAGT
>JACM01006211.1:0-12891 GCA_000787095.1 Periophthalmodon schlosseri
AATACCCTTCTTGGAATATCAAATCTTTTCTACTTTCAAAAAGGGCATAACCTCATTAATTCATTGAGTGCTGGATGGGGAATTTGTTGATTTCCAATGTAAGAGGAGATGGCGTCTTGCGACAAGGGAGGTAAACGCCAAAACATGTAGCACATATACTGCAAATTTGACATTTTTGAGCTTTTACCATTATTTCCTCATAAAAAACATACCCGGAGTTGTATTTTGCGGCCTTTTTCTTTAATCCAGTTTACAGGGTCAATCGGTTAAAATTTTCAATCCATTACAATTTTCCCAGATTGTGGCGTCATAGGTAGAAAGCCTGCACAGTTTTTAAGTCCATAAACCAGTATTTCTACCATCATTGTGTATACTGTGTGCTTATATTAGCACGCTATTTTTTTATTTATTTTATGGTTTATTCCCATTGCGACCAGTAGATGGTGCAATTACCTCATAATGTAAAATTCCATTTGATAAATACAACAACAGCATAGTACCAACTAAACTAAACCTTATTCACACATGCTAATGTGTATGGATGGTTGAGGACATCTTCACACTTGTGCTGTTGTGTTAAATGACCCAAATCCAAGTGGAAATAATTGTCGTGCCTTCAGGTGCGATGAAGCCGCCTCACTATAAAGACACAGTCACATTACCACCGACATACACAGCTAACCGTAATTACTGACCTGCATACAGCTACCTCAGGCTCTGCTCTTTACACACCGCAGTCTGGCAGCATCATTTCTTCTTTCAGGTCAACAAGAGCCCCGCGGAGCATACACCGAAGTCCTCCCGTGTGCTTCGCAACTTCATTTGTGAAAGAAAAATGGCGGAGGTTGTGCACTGAGTTAGTTAGTGTACGATTTTGGTAAAGTAAATTTGTCTCAAGAAGAGGCTCCCATGCTCCTCATCAACATAGAAAGAACTCAATTTGTCAAGTGAAATTAACTAGCTCTGCGCTCTGCTGTTTGCAGATGATGTTGTTCTGATGGCTTCATCGAACCAGGACCTGCAACATGCACTTGAGCGGTTTGCAGCCGAGCGTGAAGCGGCTGGGATGAAAGTCAGCTCCTCTAAATCTGAGGCCATGGTTCTCGACCGGATAAAGGTGGCTTGGCCTCTCCAGGTGGGTGGAGAGTCCCTGTCCCTGAGGAGTTCAAGTATCTTGGGGTCTTGTTCATGAGTGAGGGAAGGATGGAGCGTGAGATTGACAGGCGGATCGGTGCAGCGTCTGCAGTGATGTGGTCGCTGTATTGGTCTGTCTGCAGTGATTGGTCGCTGTATTGGTCTGTTGTGGTAAAGAAGGAACTGAGCCTAAAGGCAAAGCTCTCGATTTACCGGTCAATTTACGTTCCTACCCTCACCTATGGTCATGAGCTTTGGGTAATGACCGAAAGGACAAGATCGTGGATACAAGTGGCCGAAATTAGTTTCCTCCGCAGCGTGGCTGCATTCTGCCATCTTTCTGTAAATGGCAAAAATCATTATGTTCATTAGGTTTTCAAGGGAACCATGAATGTACTTGCCTGGAATCCAGAATACATGCGACATGTGAGTGTGGTCACCAGTGAATCCAAGTTCAGACGGGCATGATTTACAAGTGGATCAGCCAATCAGGGACACACATGGTCTGTCCGTATCAAAACAAATATGGCTGCTTATGAGGAAAAAGGAAAGGACAAAAAAATCACAGGGGACTGAAAAACATTGCTGATTTCTGCAGAATCCAGACCAATGCGCTCCTTTGTTACACGTGTTACTGAAAAAACATATTATGTTTGGTTTTGGTTCGAAACACGATGGAGGGCATGGGGACCATGCTGATATCCCTATGTATAAAATATACAGAGAGATATTTTGGATTTACCAGGCAATGAAAGAACTATTTGACAACTGGAAGATCTTGATACACACATTAAACCAACTTTGACACAGAATACCTTTAGTAACTTTAGAGTATTGAGTAGCTGAATCGTGCAGTTTAAAGCCTTGAAAGGTGCAAATACAATGTATATAATTATGAATATATAATATGGTATATATGGTATCATCTCTCTGTCAGTGTTATATTTATTAGTGAGTCCATAGCTTTGGGGCAGCACAAGCCTCATTCTGCTCGGTGGATTTGTTTATCACTACAGAAACAGCTCTCCTCTGGGATATGACGTTTTCAGGTCATTGTATACAGTATTTTTCATGTTTGTAACTGATTCACTTTAATAGGCTAACCATGTCTTATCAGCCTTATTACATCATCCTGCAACACCAATACAAATTGGTCAGAACGTTATTTTTGCCAAACTCCAAATGCCCCGTGTAGTTCAAATGTAAATATCCCCTGTTCTGTCAGTGACTTCATTGTTGTATTTTTGTAATTGGGTCACGATTGAGTTAAAGGAGAAACTGCTGCGGACTCATCCTAATCCAGTTTTAGACTCTGCTTCTGTTTTTGCACTCACTGAGGTCCTTTTCACACATGTCAGTGGTCTCTGTGGACCGCCCCCAGCGCACTAGATTTAGTTCTGTTTATTTCACTTTTGGGTCAGACTTGTTCACATACACCGCACAACTTTCACTCCAAACACGCACCATGAGCCACATGAGAGTCCATCAGCTGATCGTCAAACTTATTTTTATGACAACATGCTTCAAAAAGACACAGCCCTGTGAATACGCACGCACACACATGCTTCCTTGGTGCTATTTGTGGTGGTCTTTTTTTTCACCTGTGACTAAATATACAGAGAGAACTGTAAGCGCTGGTGACAACAGACAAAATGACACGCAGACAGACCCAGGCTCACCTGCGCAGACAGACGCAGGCTCACCTGTGCAGACAGACCCGGGCTCACCTGTGCAGACAGACGCATGAGGAAACATTGCTGATATTATGTTGATCCAAATTGCCTCGTCAGGCAAATGTGTCAAACAGCACCTCTGCATCGCCCATTCATACGAATATACATGATCTGAGCGCTTTTTACCCAATTTCAAGCACTTCTACTTGCACCGCGGACTACATACGTTGGCCTGAGGTCTGGGGGTATGAGGAACAGTGTGATTGGTCTCAGAGGTATGCACACTTCAGACTCTGCCTCGGCAGCCAGGTGGAAACACCTGGCTGTAATCAGGGCAGTCCTTTGTGATGTCACCAACTACTTGAAATTGCAGAGGTCACTGAAGATAGCACAAACTTAGATTTAGGCATTTTTGACCACAAATCTGCAAATGTACTTAGTTTGCACTGAAATTGCCAAAATGTGACAGAACAGTAGATAATGCTATTCAAACACCATGTACACAGTTTAGTAGTGAAACTGTGGGTTTAGTGTTTAGTTCCACTTAAAACAGCTAATCAGATATCTCATCCTAAATCATTAAGTAGTGACTCACATGGCTCGCTTCATGTTAAGATGATTTCTAATTGGATGAGAACATTGTGCAGAGGTCTAATTTTCTTTCACAAAATCCAAAAAGAATTGGCTCATGTATAAGATAAAAATTGAGTACTTCCGCTGTAAAACTTCAAAAGTTCTGTTATTGATTAAATGCAAGATAGATATTTCAGGCAAAGCAATAACATCTTATTGGAGACAACAGGAAAGTGTACCTTTACAATGCACTACTTTCTTGAGCTATTGTTAAAATGTATTAATACTGAGTGTGTATGTATACAATGCATGTTTAGGTGTAATTTGGTGTAATTAGTGTCTAATTTATGCCATTGGGAGATCTGTGGGAGCTTTTTTGAGCGTCAGTACTTACAGTATTATGACATTTACAGGAATGGGGACCTAATTCTCTTAATTAAAAGTCTGTATGTTTTGACAAATCAGCTTTTTAAGACGTCTGGGAGCTTAAAGTAATGAATGGGTTCAGAAAAAATGCATTAATTAGAGACAGAAAGGGACATCATTTTACATTTGATTTTAGTACAAATGCATTCTAGTTATTACATCCCACAGTTGTTTTTGTGAACTTGGAATGCAACTTGCTATTCACCTTATTCCAGAAGTTGCCGTGGGGGCTGCCGTCATCATTCGGGTTGTATTATATTGCGTGGGGCTGCCAAGCTTGACACTAAATAAGTTCTATAGGGACTACAAAGCCATTTTAAAGTCTCCCAGAGAGTCGCTGCAGTGTTGACTTGATGAACATTGAACATTTTGCATAAATCAACCTACTTTATATCATATTTTAGCAGTGAAACTTTTCTGAAATTCTCTATTGAAATCAATGGGATTAACCTGACGTGCCACCACAAAGAACGTGCGGTTTAGTAGCATTTAGAGGCAAATGTGGGAGGTTGAGAAAAAGGTCAATTAACAGGTAAACTTTTTGTGCAATATGTAGAGTAACTGATTCTAATTTGAAGATAAGTTGTCATATTTGAAAGCTTCTAGAGCCTCTGTTTTTACAGCTTTGAGACAAGAATGCAGTGTTTTACGCTTTGAGTTAAATGGAGAAAATTTGTGAGCACTGAAGCCTCAAATGCTGGACAATGAAAAAGGCTACAGGCCCCTCCCACTCACACTACAGTCTGCTAACATCAGGGTGCAGTCTGCCTGCTAAATGGGCTAATTAGGCCACACTGTAGTCTGCTTTGTGCTGAGGCAGTGCTTGATTTGTATATTTTGATTATTCTGTGTATTATTCCTATAATTGTAAAAGTTTGGCTACATCCTCTCATATATTTTATAACTTTATATTTCCTACTCTCTACATTTCAGATACATAAGGAAGACATCAAATATAAGATGCAAGATATATGGAATTATGTAGCAAAGAAAAAAAAACTAAATATTTTGTTTATATTTTATATTAAAATTCCTCAAAACACCCTTTGCTTTGCTGACAGCGCTGTAAACCCTTGGCCTCCTCTCAGTGAGCTTTATGATGAAGCCTCCTGAAATGGTTTTAACTTCACGTTTACTTGTCAGGGTCAAGGAATACCACGAGTGCAAAGCAGTGATCAAGCATCTGTCCATCTTATTTTTTGTTGACTACATTCCACATGTGTCCATTCATAGTTTTGATGCTTTCAGTGAGAATCTACAATGTAAATAACTATAAAACTAAAGAAACAACACCCAAACGTTTACCGGGTAGTGTATGTGTTGAGGAATATGCTTACTTTATAGACAGAAGCGCTGTGTCTCTACTTGCACTGGCGCTCTGTCCGCAATTGAAGACTCTAACTGATAAATAGTTATTTTGATTTTATGTATTCAGCTGAGTACTATTTGCCTACTCATCTTGTTTATATAGAATATTTATTGCTAACGTTTTTCATTGCCGTGATCGCCTCCCATTGGGGATATGTGTAATTCAACATAATACAGGATACATACACTCATTTGAATGGTAGTAATGAGGAAGTGCTTGGGTAGGCCTTTTGCAGCAAGAATACTAATTATACAACGAGTCCCCATCCAGTTTGTAGATATGCAAATATACAGTAAATTATAAACGTGTGTGAGGAAATAACTACTAAATAATGTGTGATTTCATGGCTGCAGTATAAACACTTTTCATGATTAGATATACAGAATACATTTGTAGAGAGCTATACATCTGCAGACTATTTTAAAATGTAAACAACCTTGGAAATATGTCAACCTATATGAATTTTGTTTTTTCATAGTTATTAACCAAAGGGTAACATATGGGGACAATTATCATAAATAGGCAAGGTATGAATATAAGGTATTTAATTAATAATGCATACAATGTATACTGCTATATTTCGCCATCACTATTGGTCAACCCCATGCACAACCCGAGCATCTAGTAAAAACCTACACAAACAAGAGGAGAAGTTTCAAACCCAATATCTTCCTACTGGGAGGCGAGACTCTAAACCACTGTGCCATTGTGTCAACCTGTACTTATAGCTTAGTTCTTATTACTTAAAGGTGCACAGTGTAACTTTTTGGAGAAGGGCCCACCACCTGCTTGTCTCCATGGAGATGTTATTGCCTTGCTCTGACTTCCACGGTGTGGCATTAAATATATCTAGCTTACATGAACGTTTTTTGTTGCTAAAGAAATACATTGAAAAACCTGCAGTATTAACATGAGTGGGCTTGCCTCTCCAGAGATGTTACCTATTACTTGGCCGGGTGGTGGCTGCTTGTCTCCATGGAGATACACAAGTTTAATGCCACACTGTGCTATAACCTTTAATCACAAACAAATTGCTTCTACAGGATTAATTAAGGAAAAATTGGGATTTCCTGATTCATAATTGGGAGTACTTTACTTGCCAAAATGTCTCTAAAAAGCTGCAAAATCAGTGACAATTAAACTTTTTCAAACATTTTATTCAATTCTTTTGAGCACAGAAATTTTAAGGTTCATTCCAAATAGTTCAGATCATAGCTCCTAGGTCCTAGCCCCTATCTCCTTTACCTTTGGAGCTACTTCATGGGGTCAACTATAAGAGTCCTAGGCAGACGGGTGAAGGAGCTTGCGTTTGGAGAATCCAACCGTCCTAACCAGCGGCGGGAACAACGGAGCAGTCACGTGACACCCACAAAGCGCTCCTCATTCTCCTCTACTGCTCTGATTTTAATGAGAATTTCAACATGGCAGTGTACTTAAATGACCCGAGTGTTTGACCATGAGAAAAGATGCTGTTGTTGAATAAAAAGCTTTGCAATAAACCTCCCAGACTGTACGATCTGTTACTCTGAAAAGTTTAAACATAAACCACCTCCAACAAAAAGATACGCGCCCATGCACACCCCAGAATAATCTCCAGACTCACCATCAGCTGCAGCCTCTGCTCTGTCACAGCAAATATTCCACCAAATCCTGTCCTTTAGTCCGGCTGTAGAGCAGCATAGAGCGGTGCACGGGCTCCATTTTGTTTCTTTAAACGTAAACAATATGCGCACATCTTTCTAGTCTACAGATAAAGCGCGTGAAGCTGCGATGGCCCTAAAAGCTTTCATTTTCACTCTTATATAAAGTTGTGTTTGTCCAGAAAGGTGTATTGTATTATATCTAAGGCAATAAAACCTTTACTGCATTACAAACTCTTCGTGCAGAGATCGGCCGTGTTCGGAAACCTTCGGGGAAAATGCGCACTGTATTATGGGATGCCTCGTAGCTCCTTACCGCTGGTTAGGAAGCTCCCGAGGTTCCTGTGCCAAAGGAGCTATCAAAAGGAAGCATGTAGAATCCTAACTCCTTCCTAACTCAGCTGACTATTTGGACAGTCCTTATCATGGCATGACAGTGACACACATCTGGTTTTGGCTTAAGGCTAGGAGGAACATTATGTAGCCTAAGCTCTTACTGAATCTAGGTTGCCAGTTGCCAGAGCCATAACCTGCGTATAGACTCTGATAGAGGAAACATACACATGACATGTGAAAGCTCAGAAAATCCAGAATTCACTCACTGAGCTGCAGAGGCTGCACTAGCGCTGATTAATGGAGGTGCTGTGGTTTAGGTAGTGACGATTCAGATCAAAAAGTGTCCTTTTAGGTTCAACTGGATTTCAGAAACTGGCAACCCCAATGCGAGACTCGTGTGAGGCTTGGATAAGTGTCTTGAGAACCAAAACACCAATTTCAAACATAAATAAATGTGACATCATGCCCAATGTTTTTGTAATTAAGAATAAATCATTACAATTGTTATCAGTAAAAGCTATATTTGATTTGAACATGTCTATCCAGTATCTACAGGTTTATGAAATTTAAAATGATAAATAATCACTTACACACAGTTCCTCTATGCAGTGCGATTTCATTCCTGCACTTTCCCAAACTCAAACTGTAAAAATTCATGAAATAGTTAGTTTGAAAGGTCTTACGAGATCCTCTGCGATAACTGACACAGCCTTGGACTTTATTTGCTATTTTTTTCCCTGTTACAGTTCTTAAATACCATTTCTTTTATAATTAGTTGTTTATGTTATTTTTCTATGTGGTATCTTTAGTGTATAGCTTCATAACAGACTTAAAGGTGAAACTAATTAAAAATCATAAGGATTGACAGCTCTAGGTATAAGGGATGCACTAAATGTTTTTAAACGTTAGATATAAGCCATGTTTTCCCATACTGTCATTGCATTTTTTGACAATTTAAACTTTACGCCTTCTCTTAACATCAATTCAAAAGTTTACAGCAGAAATTCCCACAATCGCATTTTGAAGTGAACAGCAATTGTGTCTTACCCTTTTGCACAACTAGATGGAGTCAAGAGCTTTACTCCAGCTATGTTCTTTCAAGCAAATAACTGCATTTTTTTTTTCTTGTTGGATTGTGATATATTTGTGTTCATTAATCACATTTATGTTGTAGTACACAGAAGCATAAATAGAACTGAGTAATGAACGTGACATTTGTCAGAGCTGTATAGGCTTTCTCTCTGTTTCTTTCTTACTCTTAAACTTTGTTCTGGACCAACAAGAGGAGTAAATGTATGTGTGTCTATTTGCTACATGCCATTTCAAATAAGCAAATATATAAATTTTTAGTACAAAATAAACTGGGTAGTTTCGACAAATTCAATGTAATCACTGCCGTCTAAAATACGCAGATCTCATTTTATGAAACAAATATCGTATCCCACTGAAATACAGAAAGGAAATTGTTCAAGCAGCCTTTCTTTCTGTACTAGTTTATGGAGAAATAATAAACATGCAGACTTCAGCCTCTACTCTACTTTGCCCTTCGTTTCATAACAGGTGATGAATTTAAAACCCATCACTGTACACTCTGTTTGGCCATCTCTATCTGTTGAAGATAACAACACTGTATAGAATGTATTTATAAGGGACTACTTCTTAGACTGCCTGAATATCTCACTTGTTTGTTGAACTTTGATATGGAAACTTTCAATACAAGATCTCATGATTTTCTGCATCTGAAAACCGCACAAGAACTGAAATGGTAAAAAAGCTTTTGGTTATTTTGCTTCCTAAAAATTGAGTGTATTTCAAGGACATGCAAAACTGAATACATTGGTGCCACTAATTCACTTTAATAATCTGGTGCTAAACATTTATACTCACATCTGCTCCTGTTTTTAATATTTTAAATGGATCTATGTAGTTATTTGTTTTGTTTGTTTTTTGTTTGTATTTTTCTATATTTGAACAATGTGCCAGTGGTGGAAAGTAACGAAGTACAAGTAGTAAAGTACTTAAGTAGCATTTTTAGGTATCTTTTAGGTACTTAAGTACATTTTACAGTGTATACTTTTACTTTTACTTCACTACATTTAAGAGCAAATATCTGTACTTTCTACTCCATTACATTTTTAACTGGAGTAGAAAGTAACTTTACTTATTTTACTTTTCATATGATTTGAGGAGTTATTTTACCATGTTCGTGGTAACATCCTGACTAAAGTTTTTTAATTCAAGCTTCGGCTTTGAGCAAACAAAAATAAATAAACAAAATTCATAAGAAAAATTAAGAAACTGATTTGTATTGTAACTGTTGACCAAAATATGTATAATTTTTATCACTACATTTACACAATACTTTTACTTTACTTTACTTTACTCTTAAAGTACATTTTTAAATGGGTACTTAAATACTTTTACTTAAGTAGACATGTTCATGTGATACTTTCACTTGACTAACTTTTTACCTCTGTATCTGTACTTTTATTTAAGTAACAACATTAAGTACTTCATCCACCGCTGCAGGGTGCTCATGACAAGTAGAGTCTGAGTACTCTCATTGGGCTCTCCTTGTATAAATAAAAATAAAGAAAAGATAAATACTCATATACGAGTTGTTGGTTTTTAAAAACGATTTTGTTATATTTAGAGTCATCTTTTTCTCTTCAGAAGCCCATTTACAAATGATAAACAATGTGTGTGTCTACTTTGTAAAATGAGCTTGTCATTTTAGCAAACCATGACAAATGTGCACGCACCCCTAGTTTGTTCCTCCCTGAAAAAATATCAAGAATTTAAAGGCACTGTATCTGATTTTTACTGTCTTAAAAACTGAACTACTGGGACTAAACACATAAACTCCACCCACAACCGCATTTCTAATAAAGCTGCTAAACTGGGCAGTACCTGGTGGACTAAGTAAGAGAGTGAGAGAGGAGGAGGGGTGGGGCAGGGGGTATAAGGAGCAGTGTGATTGGTCTAACAGGTATCCACACTTAAACTCCGCCCCTGCAGCCAGGTGTTTGTAATCAGAAACACCTGGCTCTAATCAGGCCAGTTCTGTGTGATGTCACCAACTACTCAAAATCGCAGCGGCTACTGGATGCAGCACACGTCCAGTTTTTGACCAGAACGCTGCAAATTTACCTAGCTTGCCCCAAAATTGCCAAAAATGGCTAAGGGCAGTAGATAATGCTATTAGAACACCATGTACACAGTTTAATATATATATTTTTTGTGTTTAGTTCCACTTTAAACAGTTTGCAGTGAGTTATTCCTCACTTATGCACTCTGAGCATTCTAATAATTCACAGTGATGAGTTTATAAGTGCTTTTCACAACTTTTAGAGGTCTGCCGGACAATAAAATGGTTTATGATTAGACGCAGACATTACACAGCAAAACGAATTTTGCTCAAGACGAATTCTGATGAACTTTACTCAAATACATATATATATAAATTGGGTAAAGCGCCTTTAAATATCTTTTTTTTTTTTTCTAACAATGTGTAATAACGTCTAAAGGAAGGGCGACTGTACAGCTGGTATGTTTTGTTCCATTTTGATTTGATTAACATTGTTCAGGGCTCTATCAGTGATTTGTCTAAAGCGGGACACTTGTCTTTACCTCCGGCAAAGATGAGGACATTCCGCTTAAAACATCAATTTCCTGACGCTCCCTTAACTCAATAAGCAATATCTGATACAGCTTAACACAGTTTGCAGTTTTGATGCTTAGGGCGATTTTCCCTTTTAGCTCTGTCTTGCTTTTCTTACTCAAAATACGATTGTCTAACTCCCCTGCAATATTTGATCAATTTGAGAATACAGTGTTAGAGGGAAGAGAGTGGAGATGGTTATGTAGTTTTAAGAAAGGTCCATTTTTGAGTCAGTTGAGACTTTTAAAATCTTGTTTGAATAACTTTTGCATTAAGAGATTCACTTTGTTAGCGCTTTAGCCTCTCAACTACTTTCCCCGGTTTTAGTGCCGCTAATGGTTCCACTGTTGCTATGGTTATTTATGACTTTGATTTTCTAAGTGAACTAAGCTTCTAGTAAGTCAGACTTTCTTTTTCCTTCCTTTCTTGTCTCACTATTTCTCAATGAACTGATTTTTAGCCAAATTTTACTCTGGATATTGTTATAGTTGGTTAAAAGGTGGACTCTATAAAAATTGTTGAATGAATTTGAAAATGAAATTGTAAACATTTTCTTATCTTGTATTTTGGTTTGCTAATTTCCAGAAGTTTGCAATATCCCTCTGTAACCTGCTTGACGCCATGGAGATGTTTTTTGTTTTCCCTGAAAGGTTCCACAGTATGGCACTGAACTTCTATGTCCATCAAATCTATCTCCATCATAGACTGTATATATAAATAGACCTAGCTAACCTGATAACCGCCGCATTCCAAATAGGAAGTGTTCATGGGCTGCGCTTTCGGCTCTATCGACTCTGGCTCCAATTCACTTAACATAAGAAAACTGTCACTCCTCTCTCTGTAACTGCAGCTGTCAGGCTCATCATTTTGGTCTTTAAATGTTCGTATTGACCCTCTCAATATGATCCTGGTGTGTTTATTTCGCTATTGTGTCCGTAACTCAAGATATGAACATCAATAAGTGACAAACCAGATGCCTTTTTTCCCCGAGGTCGCTCTCGCTAGCGTTACCAACAGGTTTGACTGACAGCGTTGCTAAGTGCCCGCTCCCTGCCAAACCAGCGGTGTGGGCAGGAAGGGGCGTTACCTTCAACAGCTTCGCTCCAGATTGGCTCTTTGGTTGCTGTGATACTCACGGTCAGAATTCCTAATGTGGAACTCGCCATAAATTTGAACTTCATTTGACTGGAGCCGAACGCTATGGGTGACGTCACACTCGCTTAGTCCACTTCTTTATACAACCTATGATCTCCATGGAGACAAGCAGGTGACACCATCAGGCTAAGATGAGCCCACTCACAGTAATAATGCATGTATATTGTTGAATAAATGCAAGATAGATGAGTTTAATGCCATACACTGGAACATTCTAGACAAAGTTATAACATCATTTTTGTATAGTATGTTATGATGGCTGTGACAGGGATTATGAACTGATTTGTACAGTCTTTAACCAGACTGGAGCTAGATTCAATGTATATCTGTATTGTTCTGTGTGAAAGTTTTAAAACAGTCTGAAAATTCAAGAAAAAATACAAAATGAATTTAAACAACAATTTCAGAAGCTTGTGATCAATATAAGCATCCATGGTCCTGTTTAAGATTTTGATTTTTAACAAAAAAGGAGAGGACAATTAATTGCAAAACTGTTGGCTAATGCTAGCTATAGTGATGGGACGTTCGGCTCTTTCTTGGAATCCAAATCTTTTGAATCTATTCTTTTCAAGAGCCGTTCAAAAGACTGGCTTGTTTTATATTTATTTATATGACACAGGCCAATGTGAGAACTCATTTAACTACAAACTAATCACAGACCAAGGCTAAAATGTGTTTAAAATGGTTTAAACTGAAAGTGGAGGTGTGTTTACCCTTTGAAATTACGCACAATCAAAATAAAGTAGTTACACAACCATTGCAATAATAATAATAATTTAAAAACAGACTATTATTATGATGCCGAATATGTTTTTTTTTTTTTTTTTTAGCACAATGCTCTCACTTGTGTTGCCTGCTCTGCTTCTGTGCTTCTAGTTATCTATCTTGCGACTGTAATATTTGAGAGAGACTTGTTTAACAGCA
>JACM01021102.1:0-15674 GCA_000787095.1 Periophthalmodon schlosseri
TATCCATTGCACCACAGAGGCCTCAAACAACAAAAATGTGTGCAGACGTGATCACTTTCACAAAGGCCTTGGTCTTAAAGCAAGTCACAGCAATGTAAAAGATTTTGGCATTACAATGATTGGAGGAAGTGTTCACTTGCATTTTCAAGCAAATACAGTTTCTGAGAGAAATGAAGCTTTATTCAACCATTTTCTAGCAAACTGAGGTTGTGTAGGAATTAAACAATATTGTCACCACTTTTCGCCAAAGCCATGATCTAAACTAGTGGAATAACAAAGTAAAAGTTGTAGGCATTACATGATTAGAGGGAGCAGACTAACTTATTTCGTAATGTGAATGTATTCTCTTGCATTTTTTGTAACTTCAGTTTGTGTGGGAACTGAAGCATTTTTTCACCCCATTTCTATGTAATCAAGGTAAAAGATTTTGATATTACCTCAGTGGAGGGAGCACTGCAAGCTAATGTATTTTGAGTAATGTGAATGTATTCTCTTACATTTGAGTTTGTGTGGGAAATGAGCCATTTTTTCATCCCTTTTGGGAACTTTTTCATCATAAGGCATCTCCTTTTGTCTATGTAATCAATGGGGTAAGACATAAACAGTGACTCTGGTGGGACTCGAACCCACAACCTTTGACTATCTATTGCGCTATAGACCCTTCAGAACAAAAAAAGAAAATGCATGCAGAGATGATAACTGTCAGAAAGGCCTTGAGCTAAAGCTAGTGGAATAGCAAACCAAACATTTTAGGCATTACCTGAGTAGAGGGAGCATTCCAAACTAATGTATTTTGAGTCATGTGAATGTATTTTCTTGCATTTGAGTTTGTGTGGGAATCATCCCTTTTGGCAACTTGTCAATCATAAGGCATCTCCTTTTGGCTATGTAATCAGTGGGGAAGACATAAACAGCGACTCTGATGGGACTCAAACCCACAACTTTTGAATGTCCTTGCTCTTGAAAGCCTAGAAGTCCAGTGCGCTATCCATTGCACCACAGAGCCCTCAGTCACAGGTATGCAGAGATGATCACTTTCAGAAAAGCCTTGATGTAATCAATGGGGACTCAAACCCACAACCTTGCTATTGAAAGCCTAGAGGTCCAATGCACTATCCATTGCACCACAGAGGCCCCAAACAAAGAAAATGTGTGCAGACGTGATCACTTTCACAAAGGCGTTGACCTAAAGCAAGTGCACAGCAATGTAAAAGATTTCAGCATTACATGATTGGAGGAAGTGTTGAGTTGCATTTTCAAGCAAATACAGTTTCTGTGAGAACTGAAGCAATGTAAAAATTTCAGCATTACATGATTGGAGGAAGTGTTGAGTTGCATTTTCAAGCAAATACAGTTTCTGTGAGAACTGAAGCTTTATTCAACCATTTTCTAGCAAATTCAGTTTGTGCGGGAATTGAACCATTTTTTTCACCGCTTTTCTATGTAATCAATAAGGTAAGACATAAATAACGACTCTGGTGGGACTCGAACCCACAACCTTTGAATGTCCTTGCTCTTGAAAGCCTAGAAGTCCAATGCGCTATCCATTGCGCCACAGAGCCCTCGGGCATTGAACATTTAACATATGCAGAGATGATCGCTTTTAGAAAGGCCTTGAGCTAATGGGCTATTGGAATCCATTGAGGGACTACACAGACATCTGCAATACAGTAAATGTGAAACAGAAATGTTTAATGCCATACAGTGGATAATTTCAAGCAAAGCAGTAACATATCCATGGAGACAAACAGGTAGTGTACCCTCAGAAAGGTTATGCAGTGCACCTTTAAATGTATGGAAACAGATGCATATCAGTGTACAAGAAAGTGTAATACTAGGTACAGAGACCACTACCTCTTTGCTGACTTATACAAACAGATCAGTCAATCAATAACCAGAGGTGGGCAGTACTCAGTTACATTCACTTAGTTACATTTTTTTACTTTTTAAAGAAATTGTACTTTTCAGAGTACTTTTCTGGCAGCATAGTTTTACTCCTACTTGAGTAATCTTTTTTTTGAAGTAATAGTACTCTGACTTGACAGTTACTTGTTAAGTTAGTCTTACATGAGGAGTAGTTTTCCCAAATAGCCATTTTTTTTATTTTTTTTTTACTGCTTTTCACTGCTTTGTACTTCTACTTAAGTAATATTATTTTGAAGTAACGTTACATTTGCTCGAGTACAATTTTTGTTTACTCTTCCCACCTCTGTCAATAACATATAGGTTTACTTACAGTGTAAAAGGCTGTAAACAATAAAAGTTTCTTTAGTCACTTATTCACTGTACTTTATCTCCATCTAGTGGCGAGTGAAGATAGTAATCCACAGTGAGCGAAATCACATTTTGTTAGGAGGATATTCCCAGTGAGGTCATAATGTGTTAAAAATAAATCTCCCTGTTGAAACTGTGTGTCTTTGAAAGTAGGCCTCTGAGGACGTGCTAACTCGGCCAACATATTATTTTTTTGTATGTTCATTTCCAACTCACAAATGTTTTTTTTAGTTACGTTGAGTCTGAAGCTATTTTGCTCCCTTGCGTTTAGTCTAACCAAAGTGTAGGCTATTTAACCACATAATAGCCTAAATAATGGCCATCAAAATTAGTATTACGATATATTGCTGTAGACCTCGCCTAAAGATGTCCTCGGCTTGGGCAGGCCTAAGAACGAAACCCCCGTTACCTGAACTGGCCTATATCACTTCACAAGCTGTTTACGCGCACGTGGGATTTTCTGAGAATACAAAAACATTACACAAACCCACTGTTGCCATAACAACGGATCCATACCTCCTCCTCCAGCTCTTTCTCTCTCTCTCTGTCTCTCTCTCTCCACTGCAATGCATCACAGCCTCCCCGCTCCTGCCCCCTCTCTCCACGCGCCTCTCTCTCTTCTTGGCGCTTTCACCCATCCCAAACCAGACCGACTCCCCTGCACCGACACGCGCAAGATGCTATCCCGTCAACAGTCCGCCGTCACAGCCATCCAGGGGTTGTTTCCACCCCTCCTTCCACTCCGTATACCCCCGTGCTTTCGGAATATGTGATCACTCGGAGTTCCACACGTGCGTAATCGTCTCCGCAATATTTTGGATAGATTTTTGGATAACGGTGACGCCAGGATGAATCGGTGCGCCCCTGACCCATCCTTAGGACAAGACACGCGCTGGATGTAATTTATACACACCGAGCAAGGGTGAGCGGTAACGGGACTGTATAAAGACGATACCGGCGTTTGACGCTTCTAGTCGAATTCAAACAGCCGTTAATTTAATCCCGGCGCACCCGCATTTAAAATTAATGCATTGGGCGCTGGAATGCACGTAGAAGCGTGAGCACTTTCTCCACAGACAATGCAAAACATGTAAATAGAATATTAAAAAAAAATATCCTGTGACAGATGACGGAATGCAATAACATTTAGCAATAATTTCCATAACTTCAATACCAAAGACAAGCTTCTTCCATACCATTCCATTGTCTCACTGTAGTTGCATAAAAAAAGACAGCTGGTCCAGTTTCAACAGCTCAGGTGAACTGAGTGACACCTGAACAAATATTATTTAAAACTTCCAAAACAAACTTTGTCTTCTGTTTTGACATTCAGTCAAAGCTATTTATCACCAGTCTTCCACACAATTGCCTATTATATATTGGTAATTACTGTCAGTAGTCATTGAAATACCCAAGAGCGCCTCCCTGCTTGCTTTTGCCTGTATAAATAGTTGAACAAAAGCCCTATTTGGAACAAGGGACGAAACTCGAACCCGTGGAGTGATTGGTAACTGGACGCTGCCACGAAAGGAGCCGGCACGCTTTGCTTCGGTGCCTGAGAAGCTCTCCAGGTGAAGAACTAAAGTAGGAAGAAGAGGAGGAAGGGGAGGAAGAGGAGGAGGACCCAAGGTGGACCACACCCACAGCTTGAAAACCTCCGCGGAGTTTGGTGTGTTTGTGTCTGTCTTTCTCTCTCCTCTCTTTAAGGATGCGGGTTGGAGAAGGGAGGCGGCTGATACCCTGCTTGGTCCTGGTGGTGGCACTTCAAGGTGAGTTACCCGGGTTGCCATGGCGATGCACCCCTGTTTGCTTGGGATGTCTTCCATGTCGATGTTTGATCGTCGTTGACCGTTGTCCTCTTGGAGGGATGTGTGGGTTTTGAGATAGAGCTGTGGAGAATTGTGTTGGAATGTTTGCGAAAATGTATGACGAGTTGTACATTGAATTTAATTGATTAGATGAGGCCTATACAACCTTTTATTTGACTTTTTTCTTCTAAATATCTGTTGAGAAAGAGGTAATCCTTATACAGCTGAAAACCACTCAGACTAATTTCTTAATGTAAAATTTGAACCTGGTCCAAACAAACCATTTTTATGAGTAAATCTAACTCAAAATTATAATCGCATTGCATATTTGTTTAGAATTGGGTAGATTTTATGTGAACAGAATAATGTAGCAGAATAATGAAATTGATGAAATAGACTAGACAAGGCTGGTTTAGCACTTTTACTGTTTGTAACTTCATGTCTTTGTAATTTTGTATGCACTACTGAACTCCAAAGAGATCCCATTTTGCAAAGTAGTATTCAATGCAGTTGTGATTTTTTTAAGAGTTGCATTATTTAATTTAGTAATAAAGTTGTGATATAAAATTGCAATAGCTCATACAATAACATAAAAGGTCGCCTACATTGCTTGGTGACATAACCATTCAAATAATATTTTGACTTGAGAAAATGCATTTCTTTCTTTCTTTCTTTCTTTCTTTATTTTTTATTTATCAGGGACCATGTACAAATTCATTAATTTTACAAGAGAAAAGATGATTTGTACCATATTTAGCTGCTGCTACTTTCCATCTGCAGTCCCTGGGAAGGTGAACACACATTAAAAATACACATTTCACTACAATTACATTATAAGACTAACAGTTCATCATTAACATCAGCGGATAAATACAATAAAATGTCCCCATGTCCAACACAGTATGTTTCCTACAGTCCAGTAATAATATTTAAATTGAAAGCAAAGATGTCTGTTTAAAGTCAACATTTATTCTTTTTACTGATAGTTATCCATGTTTTTCCCATATTGAATTAGCGAGTAATGACTCCCAAGTCTAAAAAAATATCTTCTACTCAATTATGTGGAGTAAAATGAGCTATTATAATAATCTGTTTCTTCAGGTTGACTCATACAGACCATTTGACCGTGTTCCAGGTAGAGCGATGTATTGCTAAGCTACCGTTCATGTGGGCAGTGCGATGCTATGTGAACGTGGCTGTGCGTGCATCATTAGATTGGATGTCTCACTAAAAGCCCAGCTGTTTAGGTTTATTCTCCCTGTCTGAGCGTAATGGCATTTGGTCGCGTGTGCTGGGGGTCTGAACAGCTGTGGTGCCAGGTGGAGGTATGTATGTGCTCGCTCCTCGCTGTCTACAAGGGGCCAGTGCTGAGAGCTTGCTTTGTTTGTTGTTATTAATACAAGTGTGAATGGACGTGCTACCTACCCAAGAGTCAGCTCAGAAGAATATCAGTAGGTGTGAAAGCAAAAATAATCTTGAATGGTTGTTTTATTGTATAGGTAGGCCGACTTTAACCAAATGATTCAAGGCTCTGTACCCAATTCTTTTCATGCATTTGAGCAAAATTAGTCTTGCCCCAGTACAGATATATTGCACGAGCAGCTCCTGAGGTCAAAATGAGTCCGGTGTGTATTATCTGCATCTAATTATAAAGCGTTTTATGGTAAGTGCACTGTTCTCATGCTAGTTGTTGTTAGCATTACTGCGACGCTGACAGCAAAACTCCAAAAGCGCTTATAAACTCAACTTATGAAGTAAGTAAGGAATAACTTTGGACTACACTGCAAACTGTTTAAAAAATAGTTCTGTTTCTTTTGTTTCTAAGAGCAAACATCAAGCAAGTTTTGGGTAATCGTGTTTGCAATAGCCATGTGCAGAAAAAAAAAAAGTGTATCAATGGTGCCTGGCTACAGAACATTAGCGACAACATGCTTCATTTTTACAACAGGGCCAATTTGCGAGAGAAGCTAAAAACCATATGCTAAAGTTTACAAATGTGTGTCTTGATGGAATCCCAGGAGACCAGTGATGTACACGTTAATATTAATGAACCAATTAGCGCTCTATAGGCTAAAAGCTGCATGCTAAAAAGTGCGCGAATTAGTTTGAAAATTTGTTAGAAAATCATGGCAGATCAAGAAAATTTGCCGCTGAACAGTCAGACCTATTCTGCAAAATCTACTTTTTAGAGCTTTTAACCATGTTACATTTGTTTTTTCCTTCTCATTTACCCACTTGTAGTTGTATTTCGAGTGATTCATGCACGTTTGAGTAATGTCTGTGTAGTCCCTCAGTCGTCCAGGCATAATTCATAGTAAAAGAAAAATTTCAATCTGTCAACTGGACAAAAAGTTGTAGGAGTGAAGATGTTTTGCTGCTCACCCAAGCCACTTCTTCAGTTCTGGTCAGATTACTGGTGGACACTGCCTTATATCTATGCCCTCCCTTCAGATAGATGTAAGTATTTAAGACGTCAATCCCTCTTTTTACCATCACTAGTACACATGCCATAAAGGGGCAGGCAAGAATCGGCTCCTAATACCTCACTTGGCTCTGAAATTTTCCAACCCGGAAGCCAGCAAACTTGTTTCTTTTATTATAAGTCATTTTAGATCAAAGTTGCAATTTTAAATGTCCAAAACATAACATAATGATCCACAGGTGTCATAGATTAACATATACAAAAGCCCAATATGCCTTTTTTTTTACTATTTTTGCTAACACTGATTAGAAACACAGTGACAGCATTGGAGTTTAGTGGTGCGTACACACTTAGACTTGGTTTGGTCCTGTTCAAGACCAATCCAGTCCAGGTTTATTCCTGGGTGTTGTCCCAGTGTGTCCAAATTTTCAGTGGTGCGTGTGCAAGTGTGAACGTAGCTGATCCATTCATTTGTAGCCTATATTTTTTTCTGTTTTGTTCAATTACATAAAGTCCTTAAATCATGTGGATGTTGGAACGTTTTATTTCTGTTTGCTTTAGTTGTTAGAACTGCTGATTGCTTCTCCTTGACTCTATAGGTATTACGGAAAGGTCATAAATAATAAAGCAGCCTATATGTAGTGTGCTGTCAGCTCATATCAGCCTGGACTACTAGTATGATACATTAGCCAGGCCTCTGAGAAATGGCTCCAGGAAAAGCCGCGTTGCATGTTAAATGTCAAGAGATGATCAAACATATTGTGTTTGCCTATGGGGAACCAAGTACACTTGCTTTAGGAACCTGGCAGAGATGTACGTATGTGTATTTCACTTATAAATAGGCTACTATATTTAATGCATCTATGAAGTTTTGCGCTAATCTCTCTGTGGCCAATTTACGTAGCATGCTAAACAAAATAGATGTGATGTAGGCTACCTGTATGCATCTATTTACGTTAACATATTTTAGCATTAGCATCGTCTTTGTGGAAATCGTATGTCTCTGGTAAAACATGCAGCTGTTGTTCACTATGTTTCAGCAATGTTAAGTAGAAACCTGAATGACTTTGTGAAGGGCATCGAGGGCGAGCGTAGTTGAAAAGATAACGATCTGTAGGCGTATTCTAACTACAGTCGTCCCAGAATTAGGAAAAGTTGCCCCATGCATTCGACCCGTCATTCAGATGGTACTGCTTGGGCAACTTGTGTAACAAAGGTGGCTCACGTGGCTAATAGGGCCAGGGTGTAGTAGGGTGGACGTTAGAAGGTGGCACTGGAGCAAAAACTATACAGCACTGGTTGGTCTCTCTCTGACTTCAACTTTGGTTCAAACATGCCTTGAAGCGGCATGTTTGAATTAGTCAAATTAAAGATCAGATCTGTGGAAAGGTGACCCCACTCACCATAAGAAGGCATGTTTATTAGCAAATATGAACAGCTACATTGGTTACTGATTTACATTTTAAGAAAAACATTAAAGTCCTGTAATCTATGCCGTAACAAGTAACCGAATGCTCTTTCACTGTAGACATTTTAATGTAAGCATTTGCATCACACATTTAACTTGTGGCATAGTATCACAAGACTAAAATTTCAAACTTGAATTTAATACTAAGGAACGGACTACGATACAGTGACAACCCTAGTGTGGTGTCATGTAAAGTGATTGACCTGTCCTTGTATTTGTCTCCTCACTTTATGTGTTTCCATCATGTCTGCCAAGGCCAGGGCAGTCCTCCCATAAACCACTGCACCGATCCTCCTGATGCTCTCACAGCCCTTGACATGTCTGTCCCACTGATGGCACAGCGTTTATGGAAGTTATGACGCTATTCTCAGCTATAGGCTTTAGAGAAAACACACAAACCACATGACAGCATCACAATTTAAACACAAATGCATTATAGATATAAAAACAAGTAAAAGTTAAATGTCATGAATAGACAGACAAACAAACATAAAAATAGTTAGAATGCCTCATAAGTGCAGATACAGACATATTTTAGGGAGCTTTCACACTTGGATTGTTTGGTCCAGACTTGTGGATTTTCAGATGGGCGTGATTGACGGGCAGATTAGCCAATCAGAGAAATGCATTGTCCGTTTTTTTTCATCAAAACAAACATGGCAGCTTACATGTAAAAAAAGGAGGTGAAATAACGCAGGACTAAGAAACAGCGCAGATTTTTGCAGAACTCTTATTTGTGGCCATACCAGCTTGTCAAAGCATGATCTTGTCAGATCTCAGCCTGGTTAATACTTGGATGGGAGACTGCTGGGAATATTAGGTGTCACAGTGGGGCGCTAGTGGCAAAAACTGATGTTGTGTCCTTAGGCAAGACACTTCACCCACATTGCCTAGTATGAATGTGGTGTGTGTGTGTGTGACTGTTGGAAATGGTCAGAGGAGCCGATGGTACAGATTGACAGCCTCACTTCCACCAGTCTGCCCCAGGACAGCTGTGGCTACACCACCAGCAAGTGTGGAGTGAATGAAAAATGCTCTGTAAAACATCTTTGAGTGTCCAAAAAAGCACTATTTAAATCTGATACATTATTATTTCATTATTACTTCTTTTGCCTGAGATAAATAAGATTTTTACCTGAATGGTACGAGAATTTTCACGAGAAACCAGCTGTGGTTGGACTGTCCCAAGTTTTGGACGGTGGCTTGTCGCGCTCTATTGTCCAATTCCAGACCCTTCTGGATTCAAACAGAATGTAGAAGGGACTGACTGGTCAGGCTCTTGATTTCATCAAACATCAAAAGAGGCTAAGCATTTGTCATGGTCGAATTGCTATAATATAAACATTATTAATGTTACTGTATCATAATGTATTTGCATCAGACTAGTGTCGGTCAGAAGTAAAAGTGGGCGGAATGGAATAAAGTGGATAGAGGTATAGATATAAAGCTGCTAACTCAGTCACCATTCAGATTTATGTGCTCTGCTGTTGTCTTCTAACAAGTTAAGCCTATAGCACAGTAAATTGAATGACATTGTTTGCATTAGCATAGCCTTACAATTTTGGTGACTGCTAGTTTGTTTTGTGAAATAGCTTTTTCTAATTACAGTTCCCTCAGATTTGGTGACTCTTATATCCACTAACAGTTAGGGACATTTTGTAGCAGCAGATTAAATTGTTTAGGTTAAAAATCCGCCAAAAAGGATCAGATGCATAAAAGGTAGATTTACACAGCGCTCACTTATCTCTGTAAACCAGCTGCTCTTTGTCTTGCAATCTGGCAACTGGCCTAATAACACATGTGTGCACAGGCCAGGCATTTATTCAGGAGAGGGACGTTTAGCTCTGGGACGGGGCTACAGAAGTCAATACAGGCTTGGAGCTTAGACAAAAGTGAGATGATTATACAACAGGAAATACATACAGCGGAAGGCAGTGTAGAGGACAGACATCTGGACAAGGACACGGAAGAGCTCCAAAACAGGAAGGAAAAGTACACAGAGGCGGTAAAAATAGCAGCATTTTATTTTGAAAGTGTGTAGATCTGCATGTGTTCATATGAGAGGAGGTCACCATTTTATTAAGGAAACAAAAAGAGAAATTGTTCTGCAAGCTGTTCCCATTTTCTGTTGATAGCATTAGCAAATAAGGTTAGCTTTAGCATCTGAGACCAAGATAGCAAGATTTTTGCCAGCCTGTTTGGCAATTGGTTTGGAATTTCATGATTTAGAAATTAAAATAATGCCTAATAAAAAACAGAAATAATTTCATAGTGGTGCAGCTTGCCATCTACTGGCAGCAGGGGGAGTTACCACAGCAAAAACAATTAATATAAGTAATGAGGAACATGTCTATACATGTAGATGTTAGCACGCAGGAGTAAAGAGTGTAATTTGACTTCAGAAATGTATAAAACTAGTCTGGCAATAAATTATGGATTTAAAAACACAGGGTTTCTATCTATAATATCGTAATCCCAGGAAAATGTGTTTGTGAGGCTCAGAGGCAAAGGTCTTTTTACAAAGGATTACAGAAACCAGAGTGAATGAAGCTAAATACAACTCCAGGTATGTTTTTAATGAGAGAACAATATTCTAATATGGTTAAAAGCTCAAAAAAAGTCCATTTAGCATAGTGTTTTTTTAACTAATTTACATTACATTACAAAGAATGGCAGTACAGTGCATGCTGTACAATTGTATTGCTACCAATTCCTAAACATAGTGAAAAATACATCTAAGACAATATACTTTTGACAATGCTGAGTCATGATTGTCACTTAAAGCCTTGTTTGTTCCTCGTGCCAGAACAGGAGCATAACCCCAGTGCATGATGGGAACGTGTAATTAATGTATGCCCGGAGAGGTCCAAGGAGCCATTAGGTCTGCAGATGGTCCCAGCTCAGTCCACAGGATACTCAGACCATCTCCACAAGTGCACTCCATCACTGAGCTGCAGCCACAAAATGGAAATTACATTACTCACAAGAAGTTTAAGTGGTGAGGTAGGACCTAAACCAATTTTGACCACTGTAGTGCAGGCTCCTAATAGCTCTGGAACAGGAAGATTGACTACCAGACAGAATAATGGAATTTCCAGCAAATGGAATAAAAATTGAAGGAAACAAAGCTATGCAAAATATGACCTTTTATGTTTTAATCACCCTTGGAGTCAACAAAGTTTTTTTTTTTTGTTTTTTTTTTTATCAACCACAGATAGCTAAATAGTCACGCTTTTATCTGCAATTATCTTTGATTGGATGGAGTTTTTGCAGTCCATGCACAGGTAGAATAATGAGGCTAATGTATTGCAATGCTAACTGTAGCTCAGTGGTTAGAGCTCTTGTTCTAGTGCAGACTGGCAGCCTCGCTTCTTCAGTCTGCCTGAGGACAACTGTGGCTACAGAGGTCATTAACAGGTGTCTGAGTAATAGTGTTGTCACGATAGAAACATTTCAAAATTGATTTCGATACTAAGGAATAGACTCAACACTCAATACAATATATACAATACAATAAATATGATTCAATCTTTGTAACTGATATATTGAAATAGTTTGGAAAACAGTTGAAAGTAACTTCAGGCTGGATGTTTGAGCAGCGGACAAAAGGACAAAAGAAACAATAGCTGCTGTTATCAAAGTTGAGATGGATCTTAAATAATGTTTTGTATAGTATTTTATGGAATGTTAAGATCATGATTTGATGTTTTCAACAGAGAGGTCTTATTGTGGGGTTGGTATCTGAGGACATCTGACGGGTGTGTCCTGTTCAAAGTGGAGCAGACCTGATGCTGATTTGATTCTATTTGAGCTGCTGGTACAAATCATGCTAGCCCACTGTGTCATGCCCTAATTGTACACACATGAGCAATATTGTACTGGAGACACACACCAGGACCCTGTATGGTCCCACTGTTTGACAGACAAGGATATCCCACAGTGCATTAGGGTGTATGGACAATGATGAAAAGTGTTATTGACAGCTTTTGTGTAAACTATTGACATTCCAAGCGTACAGTAAGTACAAATTAAAAACAAAAAAATATTGGCAAAATAAATCTGTGTGGTAAAAACATGCCAAAGAGATCCATAGAGATGTATTATCCAAAACTCTTTAAAAAGTTACCAAAAGAGACCCAGCAACAGTGGGACAACCTGATCCTGGCTCAATGCTGATTTACATTTATCACACTGGTGTAAAGTGAATTATTTAGCATCGGATGAGTGTTTATAGGTTCATAAATGGGCTAAGTGAAAATTCTGTGAGGTGCGACGACACAGCCCACATTTGTTTATCTGTTTAGTTATTATTGGAAACCCAGTTAGCTTCCACAACTCTATACATTTTAGAATATTATGTGTAACTGAGCCTTAAAGCAACATTGTGTAACTTTCTGGAGGTAGCGCGTCACCTGCATGATTCCACAGAAACAGAAGGTTAAAAGCAAACATTCTCTTTGGAGATAGATACATTTTATGCCGTACTGTGGAATACCTGGCCAAAAGAACAACATTTCCATGGAGACAAGCAGGAAAGGACACTCCTTCACATCAAATAACCACCACCTCTATACACCTCCTCTATACACCACTTCTATACACCTCCTCTATACACCACCTCTATACACCTCCTCTATACACCACCTCTATACACCACCTGTTCACTACTGTTGGACTTGCAGTACAGTTACATATCACAAACAGCACAAGCTACTGCAAACATGAAAGCATTGTATGAAGAGTGACACAAGGACAGAGGTTGTGCCCCCCACAGGACAGTCACAGAAAACATGAGGGTCAGACAGTAAAGAAAATCTCATTGGCTGAGACAGAATAGAGAGGGAGAGAAGAGAGAGGGGGAGGAGAGAGAGGGAGAGAAAAGAGAGGGGGAGAAGAGAGAGGGGGAGCAGAGAGAGGGAGAGAGAGAGGGAGAAAAGAGAGAGGGTTGAAGAGAGGGGGAGAAGATAGAGGGAGAGAAAGGAGAGGGAGAGGAGAGAGGGAGAGAAGAGGAGAAGAGAGGGAGAGAAGAGAGAGGGGGAGGAGAGAGAGGGAGAGTAGAGAGAGGGGGAGAAGAAAGAGGGAGAGAAGAGGGGGGAGGGAGAGAAAAGAGAGAGGTAGAAGAGAGAGGGGGAGGAGAGAGAGGGTAAGAAGAGAGGGAGAGAAGGGAGGCGGAGGAGAAAGGGGCGAAGAGAGGGGGGGAAGAGAGAGGGGAAGAAGAGGGAGGGAGAGAAGAGAGAGGCGAAGAAGAGAGAGGGGGAGAGGGACAGAGAGAGAGAGGACAGAGAACCATCTAATGTTTTATGATCCAGTTTAGTGTAAGTAAATTGTGATCAAATTTAAATCTGTAAGAATATACTCTGTACCGATTATGATACCACAGTGATAATTATTCATATTACCATGTGGTCTTATATTGGTGTAATCATTCTAAACCTGTTCAGGAAAGGTTCATTTCTGTTCTGTGAATGTGACTTTTTTTAGTATCAATACCTGCTCAAATGAATATCTAGTTCCGATACTAGTTTAAGTGTCGATTAGTATCTGATTTTCGATACTTTGACAGCCCTACTATTTTCTCTTTAATCTGAAGTAAAATAGCTTCAGTTCACCTTTCATAAATGCATTGTATCTTCACCAGTCCTGATAAATGTGAGCAGTTTCATAGTGGAGTGGTGTAAACATATTGCAGTAGCTGTGACAGTCTGTGCTTGAGTTAAACAGTGGGAGCTCACACAAACAAAGCAGTGGGTGTATCAGCAGAGACATGTGCTGGACATAGGCCTCTGGGCATTTCTGCTCTTATCATTTTAATATTGACCATTTTTGCTATATTTTGAAAACCTGAAGAAGACATGTTAGGATTTCTTTTAACATACTCTTAGATCATCATTTGACATTTTGTTCATTGTATTCATTAACAGATGACTGGTAACTCAGTAAATCTGCAACTTTCTGATCAAAAACAGTCAAAATCAATTTCAAGTACTATGTGACATCACACTGTACTGGTCTATATACAACCAGGTGTTTTTCCGATTACAAACACCTAGCTGCAGGGGCGGGGTTAGTGTGAATACCTATTAGACCAATCACACTGTTTTACCTTGCCCCCTCTATCCCCTTTAGTGTAGGGGGATATGGGCGGGAATAGGTGGTAGGTGAAAACTGAAATGTCTCTCAAATGCAGTACAAGACAGGATAATTTTTAATTTTTTTCAATTATTATTATTTTTTATTTGGGGCTAAATTGGAGTATTTCCAATTAGCACAGGACTAATAGAAAAGACATAATAATCCATAAATGTGTTCATATTTGGAAAACTTCACCTCCTGTATATAAGAGTTGACTGAACAAGCTTGACTGTGAGCAATGAGTCTGATGAATTTGGAGTCAAATGAGCAGACCTGGCAGAGAGTGCAGTGTGCGACTTGGTGCAGTGGAAAATCTCTGTGTGGTGTCCAGGGAAATGTCACAGAAGCTTGGCATTTCCCCAGGTTATGTATGCCACCTTCGTGTGTGTGTGTGTGTGTGTGTGTGTGGTGTGTATGTGTTCAAGACGATTATCCAATCAGAAAACAGAATCAGCCTCATATAAGTCTCCCAAATGGGTTGCCAGTATCAATGTTAAAATCAAGTTGGTTTAAACCTAAAAGGACTCTCTCAGATCTGAATGGTCACTACCTAAATCCCAGCGCCTGCAGCCAGTCATGAAGCAGCCTCTGCAGCTCAGTGAGTGAATTCTGGAGGTTCTGGGCTTTCACATGAGACATGGCCTGTCCATATACTGTGAAAAACCTAGGCTCTGGCAACCCAGGTTCAGTTGTGATTGTAGAACCTTTTTCATCAGGAAAACTTTTTATATTCTCAGAGTAAATTTGATCTAACTATTGCAAAAATGAGGTTTGTTCCAAGTATGTTTATAGAAACTCCAGTGCTTGCATTTGGGCAGGGTTCCAAATTGGCCAATGACTTTATTTTCTATTAGTTTTTGGTTGCCCCAGAATTACAATATTCACAAACCAATATAGTTTCTAATATGTTTTAGTACAATATTGCTGATTACAAATGACATCCTGTTCTACAGTGTTACCAAGACAGAATCAACTAATATTCACATTTTGTAGAATTTAACCTAATTTATAAGATATGAAATTGTCGTTTTTATCACATATAGTGAAATAATTTCAAGAATGCTTTCTCCTACCCCATAGCAGAGCATATTCTAGAATAATCCATGGTTATTCTACTTGTTTCAGATATTTTAATTACTGATATGTCTGAATAAAACGCAACAACCTGCACATTCGGGATTACGTGCTGCATAATCCTGACCCCTCCACGGAGATTATAGTGGATTAGCATTTTGTCAGTGGGGACGGGGGCATAGGCGGTCCTCCTCTGGGCACTTGAGTTGAGCAGTCCTTGTCCTGTCCACTTGCATGTCCCCTATGTCTGTCTTGTGCTGTCTTATTCTGTCTATCCAAGCTTCTGTTTAACCATGTGTCAGCAGTGTCCTCCAGGAATGCTGCCCCCACTGTTTATGTGTGATGATGCAATCTGCTACTGTCCCTCTGCTCTGCTGTTGGCTCTACCTCTAATCACGCTGTATTTAGATTGCAGGTGCCGATCCTTCTTGTATTTGGGCAACACTGAGAGAAAATAAATAAAGATGTTTGTAATAACAATAATAATAATAATAAT
>KN484523.1:7530-25500 GCA_000787095.1 Periophthalmodon schlosseri
CGTCTCAGTCTATGGTCAGAAACAACACAAACGCAGTAAAAGTTGGCAGCGGGAGTCGAGCAGACAAACCCGTTGCCTCCATTTTGCTCCGCCCCCTTTCCCAAAAACCTTCAGACGTCGTTCAGGACAGAAGAAATGTAAAATGTACTTCAAAATAATGAGTTTACTTTTTATAAATACAAGATGTTTGTGAGTCATGGTTGAATAAGCTCCATATTGTCCAGGCCTTTGTCCACTGCTCTGTGTCCAGCTTTATTGTCGTTTTCAAGAGGCTATTGTGGAAGAGAGAATTCAAGTCCTCAAACTAAACAAGAACAGAACTACAACTCCTCTGCATCAGATGCCCTCCCATCCTCCGTTTGTGTCAGATGCTCTCCCATCCTCCTTTTGTGTCAGATGCCTCATCATCCTCCTGTATCCCTGCAGTGTAATATGTCCTCCTATCCTACTATATTCATTTGTGTCAGATGCCCTCCCAGATGTCCTGGTGTGTCAGATGCCCTCCTCCCAGATGTCCTAGTGTGTCAGATGCCCTCCCAGACGTTTCTGGTGTGGTTGGAGAGTGGACCTTGTCACAGGTGTGTGGGTTACCTGGTTGATGTCGGAGGAGCTAAGTCCCGCCTCCTCCAGCAGTGTTCTGATTGGCTGAATGCTTTTGTTGAACAGAGAGGAGCAGAGCAGCTCAAACCTCGCCCTGAGGAAAAGCAAGAATGGTGTTAACTCGAAACTTTGGACATCTCAGCTAATGATTTACAGAATAAAATATTTAAGGCCAGTTTTAAGGTTAAGGTGCAGTTTACTGTGTCTGTGTGGAGTCTGCGTGTTCTCCCTGAGTCTGGCTCTAGCTAAAGTTGTCCTGTCCAAGACCAGCTCAAGATCTGGAGATGTGTCCCAGTGCTCCTGACAGGTTTAACCCAGAGACACTGAAGGATGGGTCAAATGTAGGTTTAACCCATTTTTCCCTATGGGGGCAATAAAGTGTACCTTAACCTTCGCTTTAACGTATCGTTACAAATATTATTATCTGCCACAACAGCACGACACTGGAGATGGTATCAGCTGAAGAAAAAACATACAGGGCCATCCCAACCACTTTATAACATTGACAACAAAATCAACTCAATTTTTGAAAGACATCTGGCTTGTGAACCAGATTAAAACATGCTAAAAACACATTAAAACATGCTAAAACAGCTTGTTACCTGGAGACATTGCATTCGAAGTCCACTCCATCATGCAGAGAGTCGACGAAGCAGTTTGCGGAGCCCAGAGACGAGAGCGAGTGTTTGGCCATGTCTGCAGAGTTCATCAGCTTCAGCATTGCCCGGGCGTTTGAGCTCACGTCATGACGGAACGAACTAGAACCAGACAAAAGGACGGAAGGAACTAGAACCAGACAGCATGAGGGAACGAACTAGAACAGGGGTATTAAACTCAAATTTCAAATTAAAAACAGACAAATTCACGGGCCAAACTCAATATTTATTGAAAATTTGACTGCACCTGATATGTAATGTTCAACCTTTTCATATGGAAACAAATCAAGCTTGATATTACAAACAAATGAGACATGAAATTTGAAATAAATGACACATCAGTAGTATAATTTCTTATTTAAATAAATTTTTAAAAATGATGTCTCTCTCTGTTGCCTTTTAAGTTCCTTTTTAAAGTAAATCTTTTTTTCACAAGCCAACAACAAAAAAACCCCAAAAACTGATAATTTCATTCACTGAAAATTCGACTTTCAAACTATTAACAGTCCATGCCTTGGAGTAGAAAAAGTGCATAGAGAAAACATATTCAAGCTCATTTTGCTACACTCTGATTTACTCTGTGCACTGGTCTCGACTGCGCGCCAGGGTACTAGCAAAGCATTCTGGGATTTGTAGTATTAGTGGTGCATGCGCTATATACCGGTGGGCCAGCTCTAATGCACATTTGATATGATCTCTCGGGCCAAATATAATTACACCGCGGGCCAGATTTGGTCCCTGGGCCTGAGTTTGACATATGTGGATCCGAGACTGAATCCGGGACTGAATCTGGGACTGAATCCGGGACTGAACCGGGACTGAACCGGGACTACTTGCTACACTCTGATTTAGCAAAGCATTCTGGGATTTGTAGTATTAGTGGTGCATACACTTTATACCGGTGGGGCCGCTCTAATGCACATTTGATATGATCTCTCGGGCCAAATATAATTACACCGCGGGCCAGATTTGGTCCCTGGGCCTGAGTTTGACATATGTGGATCCGAGACTGAATCCGGGACTGAATCTGGGACTGAATCCGGGACTGAACCGGGACTGAACCGGGACTGAACCGGGACTAAGGCGGGAGTAAAGCGGGAGTAAAGCAGGACAGAACCAGGACAGAACCAGGACAGAACCAGGACAGAACCAGGACAGAACCAGGACAGAACCAGGACAGAACCAGGACAGAACCAGGACTGAACCAGGACTGAACCAGGACTGAACCAGGACTGAACCAGGGACTAAACCATCATGTCCTATAGAACATTGTGAGGTTGTGTACCGTTTGAACTCTGCGGCGAGGTGCTGAGCAAGGGCGTGGGTGAAGCGCTCTCCTCCGATGCTGTGGTCCGTCACCGTGTGCAGCACCCTGTACATCCCCCCGCTCACCTGCAGGGCGGTGACACTGAGCGACGTGCCGCCCAGTTTATACACAAGCACATGACTGCAGAGAGAGAGAAGAACCAGGACTGAACCAGGAACTGAACCAGGGACTCCATGAGGGACTCCATGAGGGACTCCATGAGGGACTCCATGAGGGACTCCATGAGGGACTCCATGAGGGACTCCATGAGGGACTCCATGAGGGACTCCATGAGGGACGCCATCAGGGACGCCATCAGGGACTCCATCAGGGACTCCATCAGGGACTCTCCTATGCTCCTCCGCCCCTCTCCTCCTCCGCCCCTCTCCTCCTCCCCCCCTCTCCTCCTCCGCCCCTCTCCTCCTCTACCTCCCTCCTCCTCCGACCCTCTCCTCCTCCTCCGACCCTCTCCTCCTCTGACCCTACTGTCGTCCTCTGCTCCTCCCCTGCTCCCCTGCGCCTCTCCTCCTCTGCTCCTCTCCTGCTCCTCTCCTCCCCTCTCAGTCTCGTACCTTTTGCTGGAGTGAGATTCTTGTCCGATGTCATAGGCGAGGAGAGCGGCCGCTGGTTCGTGGATGAGCCTGAGGACGTGGAACCCGGCCGCCTCTGCCGCCTCTCTGCAACACAACAGATCAGACTACATCAGGGGAGGGCATCAGACACACAGGGACGGAATCTGACACACCCAGGGAGGGCATCTGACACACACAGGGAGGGCATCTGACACACATGGAGGGCATCTGGCAGTAGTTTGGGCTCATGCTGCCCTCTACAGCCCGACAGGAGCAGTGCAGTACCTGAGAGCTTTCTTCTGAGCATATGCGAACTCGAAGGGCACTGTGATGACCACCTCCTTCACGTCTGAGCCCAGCGCAGACTGAGCCGTTTCTACAACAGCAATAGAGACAATCTCATTCAACCTGCAGGACTAGACCGGGATCAGACCAGGCCCAGACCGAGACCGAACCAGGACCGAACCAGGACCGAACCAGGACCGAACCAGGACCAGACCAGGACTGGACCAGGACTGGACCAGGACTTGACCAGGACTGGACCAGGACTAGACCAGGACTAGACTAGGACTAGACTAGGACTAGACCTAGGACTAGCTAGGACTAGACAACTGTCAGATGCCGATGTGTTGACCTGGTTTATGGTTAATATCGCTGTAATCACTGGGCCATGTAAAAAAATAACATAGTAAAATCAAACTAAAAATCCCACTGAACATCCCTGTCTTGGCCCTGTCTCGGTTCTGTCTTGGCCCTGTCTCTGTCTGTCTCAGCTCTGTCTCCGCCTCGGCTCTGTCTCAGCTCTGATGTTGAAGTTGTACCTTTCATTTTGTGTAAGATGAGTTTGGCAACCTCTTGTGGAGCGACGTGCTCGGTGCGCTCGTCCAGCTGGATTTTATAAAACGGTTTGTCTCCTTTGTTTATCACCTACAAATGTGCAAATAGATTAGTACTTTAAATACAGGCTTTAGATTCATTGAACATTTGAAAGAATAAAAAATACTGTCTTAATGACGACGTGTATTAATAATAACAAAGACACTTTCCACCAAATGGAACAATTTATGAACCTGTCCTAAAGTTGCCCAAATGTTTTTATATGGTTTGTACAGATGATGAACACACCTTTTTCCCCCATTAAAGGTGAGCTCACACGAGCCAAATCAGAGCCATAGAACTGTTCAAAAGTCCTAGTGTTAGTGCTCACTAAGAAATATGTCCTCTGCATTTGACCCATGCTTCAGTGCTAAACCTGTGAGGAGCAGAGGACCAGATCTGATCCTATTCCTGGTCAGGAGGACCTCACTGGACCTTCCTCCAGGTTTAAACTCACCTCACATTTGGTCTCTGCTTTGTGAGCCTGTGTCTCTGCGTCGTCAAAACTGGGTCAGACAAAAATGTTACGTTAGATAAAAGACATTTCTGAGGTAATGGTTCAGACATTGTGAGAATCAAACTAGGACAAATTAAATAAATGTCATGACGTCAGAGCCTATGCTGTGAAACCTCATGTTTATTGTGAGGGCTTCAGAGAGCGTCACCTTCGGCCCAGCACTTGTTTGACTTTGACGATGGTGTTGGCGGCGTTCCGAACTCGCCCCTGTTTCGCTGCGATTCCGACGATCTGTAAAACAAAAGTATAGTGGAGATTAGTCCAGAAACCCAACTTAAACTAATCAAAAAGGCCTTGTCCAGGTCAGGATTTAGGTTTGTACATTGCTCAGTGCTCAGGTACATTTACTTGAGTAAGCAGCATACTTTCACTCCTACTTGAGTAATATTTTTATTGAAGTAACAGTACTTTTATTCTCAATAACATACTGTACAGTGTAACAGTACTCTTACTCGTATATAACAATATGAAATGATTTGAACATTTGTGTTTCTGGCTCCTTCAGATATGATTTAGTTTGGATCATTTTTGTGTTTGAAAGCAACTCTTTAAGTTAAGTTGACTAATTGCTTGGGTAATAGACTTTTGAAGTAACAGTACTCGTACTTGAATTCACTATTTTAGACTTGAGTATTTCAAAGTAAAAAAAAAAAATCTGATCTAAGGCTCTCAAAAGTATCAAAAATCAGATCCTAATCGATACGAACACTCATATCAACACTAGATCCTCATTGTTTTCGCAGGTATCGATACTAAAAAAGTCCCACTGACAGAAATTAATCTTTCCTGAATATGTTTATAACAATCTCTCTCTGCATCTTTCACAAGTATAAGACATATAGACTAGTATACGCCCATGGACCACTATGGAACCTACTGGACACTGAGGGATTACATAGATATAAGGCCACATGGGAATAGAAGACAAAGTACCAACATTTAATGTGGAACATCACAGTATATTGTCTAAAAAAAGAGTTTTTATTATCACCGTGGTATTGGAATCGGTATCAAGTCTATTCCTTAATATCAAAATAGAGGTTGAAATTTCAGTTTCGTGGCGTCACTCGTTCAGACTCACCTGTTCATTGTCCCTGTAGGCCACAATTGCAGGAGTCACTCTGTCTCCGGCGTCATTGGCCACAACATCAGCCCTGCCATCCTGAAGAAGCAACAACAATACTTTTATTTTATTTTATTATTAAGAACGAGGCCGAACCATTTGGGAAACTGTGATTTTTCTGAAAAACTTTGCAAATTGATTTGCAGTATGTTTTAATAAGATTCAGTTGAAAGTTCACATTTTAAGCAGGAGAACTGACAAAAAGACTGAAATCTGAACTGACAAAGCAAAGCAAAAATCACATTTCAGAACATGTTTGTACAGATCTAAACTACAGGGTTAGATGTTTTTACGCTGAATAAGACCCCATGGAGACACAGGGAAGGCATCTGACACACAGGGAGGGCAAATGACATTACAGACATTCAAATTGCGATTTTGATTTGACTGAATCTTGCCTATTAGCCACCAATTCTTCAATCAAAAGTAGTTGCCTGGACAATATTTTGGAAATTACATTGACTAAATGAGCGCTGAACCAGGGACTGAACCAGAGACTAAAAGAACTAAACCAAGACTAAACAAAGACTAAACCAGAGTTTCCTCCGCAGGGTGGCTGGGTGCTCCCTTAGAGATGGGGTGAGGAGCTCGGAGTAGAGCCGCTGCTCCTCCACATCAAGAGGAGCAGCTGAGGTGCCTCGGGGCAGCTGTTTCCTGTGGAGGTGTTTCAGGTAAGTCCCACCAGGAGGAGGCCCCGCGGAAAACCCAGGACACGCAGGAGGGACTATGTCTCTCTGCTGGCCTGGGAACACCTTGAGGTTCCACCGGAGGAGCTGGAGGAAGTGTCTGGGGTAAGGGAAGTCTGGGAGTCCCTGCTTAAACTGCACCCACGCCACCCGTCTCCGGATAAGCAGAAGAAAATGGATGGATAAAAGGACAAAACCAGGGACTAAGCCAGGTCTAAACCAGGTCTAAACCAGGTCTAAACCAAGACTAAACCAGAATTATACCGGGACTGAATCAGTACTAAACCAGAACTAAACCGGGACTAAACCGTGACTAAACCGGGACTGAACCGGGACTGAACCAGGTCTAAACCAGGACTAAACGAGGACTAAATCAGGACTAAACCAGGTCTAAACCTGAACTTTTCAGCAGCTAGACATTTTCTTTGTCCAATCACATTTAGTGGTTTAAAGTGTCTCGTATCTTAAAGAACAAAACGTGAACAAACTGCAGATCGTCACGGGATGAGTTTTTGTCTAACATGGAACATATCAGTCAGTTTGTGTTTTAGCTTTAGCTGTTTTCACATTTAACACATTTGTATCACATTTTCTGTAATAAACTGAGAATAACCGGCTGAAACTCGCCTTGAACACGGCCACACACGCACACGAGTACCCGAAGTGCACTCCTATCGCTGCCATGGCTAACAAGCGCAGATTAAACCGGTGTTTGAGCAAAAAGCATGCTCCCCGATCCGTGCCCAGAGCGGTGTCACAGCGGAGCAGCCCGGGCGGGAACACACAGCCGCTCACTATGGTTCCGCCCTTGCTCCTTCTCTGGACACTGGCGCTCTCTGTCGGGAAACGAAGGGAATTCCACATATTGTTTATAGAGGTCTTGTACACGATCAGTCAAAAGTTTTACATTTTAGATACAAACAGAAGACATCAAATATATGAAGTAAGATATATCTAATTATGTAGTAAAGAGTAAAAAAGATTAAAATTCCTCAAAGTACAGCTGCAAACCTTCGGCCTTCTCTCAGTGATTTTTAAAGTAACTAACAGTAACTTAAAATGGTTTCACTTCACAGCTGTGCCACGTGAGTATCACAGCAGGCTAAAGGCTATTTTTCAAAATAAAATCTAAAACAAGTTTGGAGTTATTTTGAGTTTATTGCATAGAATTTAGATGTGAAAAGCTGCCTTATAATTATAGGCAACAGGGTCGTCCTCTAATTGGAATTTTGCTGTTTAAATTTGTGGTCCGTGTTTGACTCTTTCTGTGTGGAGTTTGCATATTCTCCCTGTGCCAATCAGGTTCCCTCTGGTTCACTCATTGAAACTTTGCAGTGACATCGCGCTGGGGGTGTTCTACATGTATCTCTATTGGGAGAATGTTCATCAGTCACCATGGTGACGTGATGCACACATTAGCAAACGCTGTCAAAAAAGATCGTCTGAAAACTCAAGAAAAAAATACAAAATGAATTTAAAGAGCACATTTTCATGGTAATGTTTAAGAGTTTGAATTTCAACAAAAAGGTGAGAGTGACTAACTGAAAAAACTGTTGGCTAATGCTGATGCTAATGCTAGCTATCTTGTGACTAATGTTATTTGAGAGGGCATTGTTTAAGCTCACCTGTTTTAGTTCAGATAAGTCAGTTCTTTACGGTCAAAGTGTGTTAAAGTGAAGCTCAAATTAAAGTCTAAGAGAGCTTCAGACAGAGCAGTGCCGACAGTTAGCATCACTTCCCCCGGGAATGTTGATGACATCAGCTGCGAAGTATCAATAGGGCATGTTCACGTTCCAGAATGTGATGATGTCATAGTTTTAGATGTTGTGCCAAGGTCTGTTTTATGGTTTAAAGTCTTTTGACGACGCTCACGTCTTTGGGCTTGAAGAACGGCTCCACTTTATGAAGGTATTGTGAAAAAATCATGTGATTATTGTTTATTTAAACTGACAGAGAAAACGATGAGCTTTGAGTGGATAGGCCCAGTAATTACAGAGATATGAACCATAAACCAGGTCACACATCTGCATCTGACAGTGGCATGGCAGATCCCATCATCCTGCAGGTCTAGAATTATGTGATGTCAACCTAAACTTGTCCAATAATCCTCCCGTTGGTTTTCCGGACACGATCCTGGTTCTGGTCTGATCCGCTCCAGAGACATGGAAGTTTGGGAGGAGAGATCTCATTTCCTTTGGCTGAATTTTGTTTACTTGGATTGTTTCCTGGTTCCTTGGGTGTTCCATCTTAATTATGTTCTATGTGATGTTTACACAGCCAATCAGAGCCAACCGGTTTAACTTTACATAAAAAACTGCGCAAAGGAATAAATGAAGTAATAGAACATGTTTAAAATGCGTAATATTACCACAAGGCTTTCTTCAAAATCAAAATCTCTTAAATCAGCCCTATTGTGCTTGTGTCTCTATAGTTCTAATCTCTGACACTCGTGGATCATTATGTTATAATTTACACATTTTAAATCATAATATTCATCTAAAACGACTTAATAAAAGAAACAAGTCCGCTGACTTCTGCGTTAGAAAACTGCGGTGCCCAATGGGAGCTGACGTCGCCGTAAATGTCATCACAACAAAGCGCCGCATGCTGTCGGCGCCACCTATGGATAGCTGCACATCACACTAGCGAGCAGCTCATTGTTTTTTAATTTGTACCAAAATGACGACGCAATGCTGCCAAATCCTACGAGTATCACCGATTAAGAAAATAAAACTGGAGAAGGAAGTGAGTACGTCACGGTGGGTGTGTACGTCACGGTGGCCGTGTAGAGGTGAAAACGGGGGAGTACGTCCCGTGGGTGTGTACGTCACGGTGGCCGTGTAGAGGTGAAAACGGGGGTAGATCGTCAAAATGGCGTCTTGAAAATAAGAGATTAAAGATTACTCAAGCATGAATCACTCCAAATACAACTTCAGAGGCTCAATGAGAAGAAACGACTGACAACTCTAGCTCAAGCCGAGGGGATAGAACCAGCAACCTTTGAATTAGTGGGTGAACATGAAAAATTCTTACAATGTTAAGTAGAAATAATCTTTTTATTAGTTATAATGATGATTAGATTTGTGATTTATGTTTTAATAACAGAATTGTGTTCAAAGTTTACATTTTAAACAGAATAATTGACAAAAAGACTGAAATCTGATGACATGCTGGCAAAGATCTAAACTACAGGGTTAGCAGTTTTTATGCTGAATAAGACCCCATGGAGACACAGGGAGGGCATCTGACACACAGGGACATTACAGAACATGTTTGTGCAGATTTAAACTACAGGATTAGCAGTTTTGATTCCTCTTGCAGCTCTATTTGTAATGCTAAAAACAAAATGTCCGACTCAAACTCCATCGACCAAGCTTTACTACTACAGCCCTGATTTTAAAATTTAAAGAGGGGGTATTTGACTTCTATGGGGTATTAAAGAGGGGGTATTTGACTTCTATGGAGTATTAAAGAGGGGGTATTTGACTTCTATGGAGTATTAAAGAGGGGGTATTTGACTTCTATGGGGTATTAAAGGGGGTATTTACTTCTATGGGGTACTAACTGTAACACATAACATATTTAGATCACCATGTTTCCTTTTATTGTTTTGAAAATGCTATTTTCACCCAAAACTACGCATTAACAAGTTTTTTTCGTTTTTGTCGCTCTGAGTCTCCCTCCCTTTGCTCTCTGTGCTAAGTCACTCCCCCTTCAGAGCACTATCACAACGCAATCAACATGCATCTCACTAACGTTGCTGTTTACAGTTTTGTAAAGCTCAAAAAAGTAGATTTTGCAAAATACCCCCGTTTTAATCAAGAGAAATCTGACACAAACATCATCAAACAATTCTTAAATGTGACCCACATCTTTATGTCACATTTGACATAAACGGCAGGTCAGCAGGTTTAAGACATAAAAAAAACACAGAGACGCATTTGGACATCATCAGATCATTACTTCTAGCATATAGTAATAGCAAAAAGTTACTGAATGAAGCTTTAAAAATCCAAACTTCAAAGCCTCATACCCCAAAAGATATTTACAACTTCTTGATTCAGAAAACACCCCGAAGACAAAGTGCAAAGCCCACATTCGAAGGCAGGTCTCAGCTCTGATCCAGCTGTTCAACATCACAAAGAAAAACACGTTCATTTAAGTTTTTTATTGTGCAAAACGAAAACACAAAATGAGTTACCTGATGCTAGCGGAGTCACACGTCCGGCTCTGCAATGGGAAGAAACATGTTAGTTTTAGAGCCTTATACAGAGATTGGTTCAGTCCTGGTTTAGTCTTGGTTTAGTCCTAGTTTAGACCTGGTTTAGTCCTGGTTAGGTCCCGGTTTAGTCCTGGTTTAGTCCTGGTGTAGTCTTGGTTTAGCCCTGGTTTAGTCCTGGTTTAGGCCTAGTTTAGTCCTGGTTTCGCTCTGGTTTAGTCCTGGTTTAGTCCTAGTTTAGACCTGGTTTAGTCCTGGTTAGGTCCCGGTTTAGTCCTGGTTTAGTCCTGGTGTAGTCTTGGTTTAGCCCTGGTTTAGTCCTGGTTTAGGCCTAGTTTAGTCCTGGTTTCGCTCTGGTTTAGTCCTGGTTTAGTCCTAGTTTAGACCTGGTTTAGTCCTGGTTAGGTCCCGGTTTAGTCCTGGTTTAGTCCTGGTGTAGTCTTGGTTTAGCCCTGGTTTAGTCCTGGTTTAGGCCTAGTTTAGTCCTGGTTTCGCTCTGGTTTAGTCCTGGTTTAGTCCTGATTCAGTCCTGGTTTAGTCTTGGTTCAGTCCCGGTCCAGTCCTGGTTCTTACCCCAGTGGAAGTGCTTAGTGTCCCCCAGGTGGGTGACACAGCAGGTGTACTTGCGGCCCTTCTGTGGCTGGAAGTGGGCGTGCTTGGTCAGGTGGTAGTACCAGTTCTCTTCGAAGGCCAGGTCGGTCTGTTTGGCTTCTTTGATCTCGGTGTCATCGACCAGCAGCTTCAGGTCGATCTCTGGGGGGTAAAATCCACTCACGTGACAGATCAGGATGTTCTCTTTGTCGTAGGTCCCCGGGTCCCGAGTGTAGATCTGGACTTTAGGAAGAGCTGGGACACAGGACACAGGAGAACTTTAAACCTGGTCTAGTCCTTGATCTGCTATGAACTGCACTACAGTTAGTCTGGTTTCATGTTGCCACGGCTGTTTGTTTTGGTTTGACAGAGCAATATGACACGGAGATTAGAGACAGGGCCGATATTTGGACTGTTTAGAGGCTAAACATACAGGCTGATGTTTTCTTTTGGATGATTTGCTGCTTAAAAAATGCACACAAAGGTTTATATTAACACTTTAATACGAAGAGAAAACAGAACAAAACGCAACTACACAGGTGTCCTATGGTTTAGTCCTGGTTTAGTCCTGGTTTGGTCCTGGTTTAGTCCTGGTTTAGCTCTGGTTCAGTCCTGGTTTAGTCCTGGTTTGGTCCTGATTTAGTCCTAGTTTAGCTCCGGTTTGGTCCTGGTTTAGTCCCTGGTTTATTCCCCGGTTTAGTCCCCAGTTTAGTCCCTGGTTTAGCTCTGGTTTAGTCCTGGTTTAACTCTGACATGCCTTTGACCTTTGACCTGGGTCCTGTACAAAATATGCCTTTGACCTTTGACCCGGGTCCTGTACTAAACATGCTTTTGACCTTTGACCTGGGTCCTGATGAAGCTCTGTGTTTGTGACGTGTTTGAAAGAATGTGGCTCGACTCGTCTCTGGTGAAGTTTGATTAAAGTCACAGTTCTGTGTTTAGGGTAGTTCGTTATTATTATTATTATTATTATTAATTATTATATTATTATTATTATTATTATTATTATTATTATTATTATTATTATTATTATTATTATTATTATTATTATTATTAGTAATAATAATAAAGTACTACCATTTAATGTTGAAAATCACATCCTATTGTCTAAAAAAAGAGTTTTTATTATCAGTTGCATTCTTTAAAAAGTTACTCGAGTAAATGTAACTGAGTACTCCCTGCGCTGATCAGGAGTACTCAGTTGTACTGTGTTTTAATAGTTGTAGGGCTTTAACTTTTACTTAAGATTCAAAATTAAAAACGCTGTGTAGTTTGGACATTGAACTGTGCCATAAAACTTTATAATGCTGTAATGTTGATGTTGTTAGAACGTGAACTGTCTAAATTGGACTAATATCACATTTCTAAAACAACAAAATCCATCCAAACGTCGCTATATTTAACAGTTACATAGAGCGGATAAACGCAGAGCTTATGTGTTGATAACGAGGAAATAAAAACAACAAAGCCGCCATTTTACGAAGTGTTGCGTCGTGCGTAAAGATACTTACAGATTTTGGCGAAACACAGATCTGCGTAGAACAGCAGCACCATGCCCACGAGCGCACAAAACACGAGGGATTTCATGATTCTGGACCCAAAATGTCCCGGGATGTGAGGTGTAAAATCAGCTGAAGTGCGACGAAGACGACGAGACGAGAAGACTCGAGGCAGCGCAAGACCAGCTCGAAAGTGAAAGTAAAAATGTGACGGGAGGGGGAGGTACGACCCGGAACGAAATATAAACTTTGGAAAATGTTTATTTTAGGTCTACTCGGTTTTCAGGACTCAACCAGGTCTAAACCAGGTCTAAAGCAGGTCTAAACCAGGTCTAAAGCAGGTCTAAACCAGGTCTAAAGCAGGTCTAAACCAGGTCTAAAGCAGGTCTAAACCAGGTCTAAAGCAGGTCTAAACCAGGTCTAAAGCAGGTCTAAACCAGGTCTAAAGCAGGTCTAAACCAGGTCTAAAGCAGGTCTAAACCAGGTCTAAAGCAGGACTAAACCAGGACTAAAGCAGGACTAAACCAGATCTAAACCAGGACTAAAGCAGGTCTAAAGCAGGACTAAAACAGGACTAAAGCAGGACTAAACCAGGTTTAAACCAGGACTAAACCAGGACTAAACCAGGACTAAACCAGGACTGAAGCAGGTCTAAAGCAGGACTAAACCAGGTCTAAACCAGAACTAAGGCAGGACTAAACCAGGATTAAAGCAGGACTAAAGCAGGACTAAAGCAGGACTAAAGCAGGACTAAAATAGTTACATTAAGTTTTTTCCCCACAAAATGATAAGGCCCAGTTTTAAAATCTTTGCCACTTGAGCTACAATGTGTTTCTCTGCGTTTGACCTGCGTATAATGCTGTCTGCGCAAACAGGTAAAGCAGCCAGAACTGTACTCGAGTAAGAGTAAGGTTACTTCAAAATAATATTACTCAAGTAGAAGTACAAAGTTGTAGTCCAAGAAATGACTCAAGCAGTAACTTAAAGAGTAACTGTCGGGACGTGACATCTCATTTATAATTTAAAGTGACTGTGATAAAACATGAAATAAGTCACAAAATGTGGTATTTTCAAACAGACGCAAAAATGATCCAAACTAAATCATCTCTGAGGGAGCCAAGAAACACAAATGTTCAGATCATTTCATATTGTTACATAAAGCTCCAGTCACTTTAGACTCACTCACAGAGAGAAGAAGAATACGACTTTTACGTGAGTAACAGTACTGGTACTTCAATACAAATAGGAAAAAAAAAAAAGTAGGAGTAAAAGTGCTGCAAGAAAAGTACTCTGAAAAGTACCATTTATTTAAAAAGTTACTCGAGTAAGTGAGTACTGCCCTCCTATGACCACACTGGAGCAGAGCCTTTTTAGACATGGTACTATGTGACACTTTGACTTTTTATTTCCTGGTACAGAAAAATATGATGCAACGCCCCTGTAATTCTCAAACACAAAATGGCGCATGTTTTTATAATATCACATAAGGGAGCACATTAAACTTCTGTGGGGTATTAAAGATGGGTTATTTTACTTCTGTGGGGTATTAAAGAGGGGGTATTTGACTTCTATGGGGTATTAAAGAGGGGGTATTTGACTTCTATGGGGTATTAACTGTAACACATAACATATTTAGATCACCATGTTCGAGGTGCGCAGGTTGGACTTTTTTCCAACCCCAGCCCGGCCCGCACAGCAGAATCTATTTATACAACCCGCCCCGACCCACACCCGCAATTATTACATACACTGTAAAATACATCAATAAATGCAGCTTTATTTTATTGAAAAACGTGCTTGAAAACAGACATAATGGGAGTGAATCCGTCAATGTGATGAACCAGTTGCAGTTTTCTTTCAAAACAAAATAATACCTCATCTTCCGTCTCCAAATCGCTTTTTTTTGGCTCCGTTTACTGCGGCAAATGGTTGTAACTGCCTAATGTAGCGCACAAAGGGGGCGGGCCATAAACCAAACTTTATTATCAAACATAATCAAACATAGGCTTGATCATGTTTGATAAAAGTGCAGATGAATATTAGTTTGTTTTAAAATATTTTATAGGCTGTAGTAATAATAGCTCAGAATCAACCCGCGCATCTCTGCACCATGTTTCCTTTTATTGTTTTGATAAAGATATATTTGTTATATTAAAAGCTGAGTTGGTTTGTTTTGTTTTGACTCAGCTCATTGTTCTGTGACGGGGGGGTGAGGGGCCGTGTGAGAGCAGCTTCCTCTGTGAGCTTTAAGCCATGTTCTAACGTTACCTCCTCAAAAACATACCTGGAGTTGTGTTTTGTTTCGTTCACACGTTTTATTAACACTTTATTATTAGTCTGTCTGCATCTCCAAAGCTCAAAATGCTGTTTCACCTTGTGATGTCATGAAGGAGTAGTTTTCAAGTTAACAGCTGCTTTTACCTTTAGTTCAGTAGAAATGGGCAATTCCAGGACTGAAATTATTCAAATGATTCTCCTGAAGGTGTTAAATATGATTGGCCTGTAGAATGTGGTGATGTCATGTGTGTTAAATACAACCTACTTTATTTCACTTTGACTGCGGCCCACTGATGTTTGCAAATTTAAGTTATAGATGGTTGTGGGTTCGACTCCTGATCTGAGTGGAGTGTCCTCTGTATGACTGCGGCAGAGTGGTTAGCCTGTCTCCTCCCTCTCACAAAGAAGAGGAGAGATTAGTATTAGTAATATTCAGGAACCCTTTTTCTTTTTAGCAAATTCAACCCAAAAAACAGACACATTCCATTTTGTAAAATTTTATTCAAAGATCAAATGTCATATTTACAAACCACCAACCGTCGCACATTGATCGAAAATTCTACTGCAGTCTTGGTTTAGTCCTGGTTTAGTCCTGGTCTGATCCTTTAGTCCTTTTTCATAGGCTATCAAGTATTTTGTCTTATTTTAAACCTGGTTTAGTCCTGGTTTAGTCCTGGTTTAGTCCTCGTCTAGAAAACATGAATTATAAATATAATGACAACCTTTTCTAAAAATCAAAAGCAGGTGTGAAGCTGTTTCCTATAGACGTAATGCACAAATAAAAACATTTATCAAATTCCGCAGCCCAGAGTCAACATGAAGCAGAGAGGGGTATCGGTGGGGTATTGTTTGGGTATCGTTTAAGGGAATCATTTGCATATCGCTGTGGATTATGGTGTAGATTTGTGAACTTCAAACTGAGGAGGAAGAGTTGATTATGGTTTCCTGAAGAAGAGATGCATCAGGGGAAGTGCAGGCGTGAGGGAGCACGGCGGGACTCACATGTTCGGGTCTGAAACACAAGTTCACAAAACAAAGAGTTAAAACGGTTTACATTTGTGATCATCTGGATTTTAGCAATTTTGACTTAATGAGGAGTTAGATCACAAGTCCTGGTCCAGTCCTGGTTTAGTCCTGGTTTAATCCTGGTTCAGTCCTGCTCCAGTTCTGGTCCAGTCCTAGTCCAGTCCTGGTCCAGTCCTGGTCCAGTCCTGGTCCAGTCCTGGTTTAGTCCTGGTCTAATCCTGGTCCAGTCCTGGTATAGTCCTGGTCCTTACCCCAGATGTAGTCGGTGACCCTGCCACCGTGATCGACTCTACAGGTGAATTTGACGTCGACAGCTGGGTTGAAGGAGGCGCTGCGGGTCAGATGGAAGTGCCAGTCCTGTTTGAAGGCCAGGTCGGTCAGATGGGACTTGGTCAGCTCCTCTCCGTTCCGCAGCAGTGTGATGCTGATGTCTGGAGGGTGGAATTGGCTGACGTGGCAGATCAGAGTGTTGTCTTTCCCAAACTCACCGGGATTACGGCTGTACAGCTGCACTTTGGGAGACCCTGCGGAAAAACGGGAAAAACTCAGAAGGATTCTCAAGAGTAACCGTTTAATCAAGTGCTTTATAAAACTTTTCCCAGTTAAATCAGACATATTCTACAGACTGGACATTTCAGATCTTTAACCATGTTCTAGTCATTTCTTCTCTTTGAGCCTCTGAAGTTGTGTTTGGAGTGATTCATGTTTGAGTAATCTTTAATCTCTTATTTTCAAGACGCCATTTTGCAGATCTACCCCCGTTTTCACCTCCACCGGTACAAGCTATGGAGTTTAAAAACAAAATGGAGCACTTCCTGTATTACCACATGGCATCACAAGGTAGAATAGAGTGTTTTGTGTTTGAGAGAAGAACTCAGCCTAAATATGCAGTGTTTTGGGTTGAGAGAAGAACTCAGCCTAAATATGCAGGGTTTGTGTGTGAATGAAACAAAACACAACTCCAGGTTTGTTTGTGATGAAGAAACAACATTAGAGCAGAGATTTGCATAGATCTGTCTCCGTGGACTCGGTTGCGGCTCAGGGCCGTTGTGTGTTTTCTGATTTCAGCTCTTTACATTTGCTCTTTTAATCTTTCACAACAAACACAGAAACAAACACTTCCTCATTGACTCTAGCCCTGATTTATTTATAGTTTTGGCTTATACCAGGAATTTATTCTGCTGGTTGAGTCCTGGCTGCGCTCATGCCTGTAGGACCGGTTTAGACCTGGTTTAGACCTGGTTTAGTCCTGGTTTAGTCCTGGTTTAGTCCTGGTTTAGTCCCTCCCTTTAATTGATGTTATAAAACATTCTACGGGAATCTCCACAGCAATAAAACAGCACCGTTTAAGCACTGCTCCTTTAGTCCGGCTAAAGTCTAGTCCAGTCCTGGTTCAGTCCTGGCTTAATACTGGTTTAGTCCTGATTTAGTCCTAGTTCAGTTCTGGTTTAGTCCTGATTCAGTCCTGGTTCAGTCCTGGTTTAGACCTGGTTCAGTCCTGGTTTAGTCCTGGTTTAGACCTGGTTCAGTCCTGGTTTAGACCTGATTCCGTCCTGGTTTAGACCTGGTTCAGTCCTGGTTCAGTCCTGGTTTAGACCTGGTCCACACCCTTTGCTCTATGAAGATGTTTTTTATTGGGGGATTTCCACTGATCAGACGTATTTTAAATTTCACTTTTGTTTTGTGATTCTGTAAAATGCTTCTGAGCCAATTTAGCTCTAAATAAAAGTGTGAGTGAGATGATCCAGATATAAATTAAAGTTACTGCAGAAAATGAGGTGTCAAGTCTTTGTAAACGGCTAGAATTAAAAACATATTTAAATTTCATAAAGTGACACGTGAAGACAAATGGAAATTATTAATATTTTGTATTTTTTATTTTGAATGTGTTCCCTCTGAGCTGTTACAAAAAATATTATTTGAATTGATTATATAAAAAAAAAAAAATCTAATTTGACTTAGTGACTTTCGCGACTCCATCGCTCGAATGACGCAGTTCACAGAAATACTCGAGTACCAGTT
>KN484524.1:0-15479 GCA_000787095.1 Periophthalmodon schlosseri
ATATAATGTGTGTTTTATTTAATGGAAAAATGACAAAATCTAGTCTAAACTAAGACAAAACAAAGACTCATCTCAAAGGGGCCATATAGTATGAAACTATGCCAAAGAATAAAGTCAGAAAAATGCAGCTGAATCCTACAAATTAACACAGATCTAACAAATAAAGTGTAATATTTGAAAAATACAAAAGTATAGACATCAAAGTAGATCTATAGATTTTGCTATAAAATTTAATGAAGCAATATCATTAAAGAAGCAGAAATAACTGGCTGGCCTGTGTTAGAAAAGCCACAGACAAGACCCAAATGTTAGGCTGCATACAGTTATATTCCATGCAATTTACCAATCAGAGACATTGACAAAATTGAGGAGATTAAATAAATGTCACTGCTCCTTATAAATTGATTTACATGTAATAGGTTTTGGCTAGAAGTGTTGGACCAATAGACGCACATCTCATCCACTAAGCCTTCAACTCGAGTGGCTATGCGAAGGGGAAAAAGAGCTTGTGGTTTACTTGTTTGATTCAGCTGCGGTGAGTCCTAATACCCTACATTTTCCCTCCATCTCCAGAACACAACTTCAAAATCGTATGCATCAAATGGTCATAAAAATGTATAGCAAAAGCCTGGGGTTGGGGTTTTTGCTCCCCCCTCCCTAATCTCCCTAAACCTCTAAGTGCAGGCCCGAGCAATACAAGTGTTGTGGTGCAATCTTCTCACAGAGTGCCAGGCCTGAGAATAACTTCACAGGGCCCACAGATATTTACGGAATGAGCCACAAGCCGTACACAGAAGTCAGTAGACACCACAACACAGCTCACAAGATGCAGTGTACAGCTTCCCATCAATACAAGCAGCAAGACAATATGAAGAGTGTGGTTCAAATAACGTCAGTGATGGATAGCTAGAGAGAGATAGACTAAAAAACATATGATGAAGTTAGGATATGATGTATAGAGGCCACAAATCAGTTATATTGGTTCAATTTAAGCTCAATAACATGCTCCAAGGGCTTTAAATCAAAACAAATAGTGGTCAGGGCCTTTACAAAGACTGATGGAGAGTCCTGGAGAGTGGTTGGTCTGATTGCACACAGTGGTCAGGTATTCTGGTTGACAGATCAAAGATCAAATCTGCTAACATTCGTCTGGTTTCCTCTGGGCTGCTTTTGTAACTAGCTCAACTAACACAAACCAACTTTGTCAACCAACTCGATCTTTCTCACACAAGAAAGGGCAAAGTGCATTGTCTACTATGTTTCCTGGAAGTTAAACTGTATGCTAGCTTTTATGTGAGTTTATATTACGACTTCACAATAATAAAACAGATCGCAATAAGATATTTTCAGTGTTGCAATTATCATATGTTTGAGTTGTAACATCTGAATGCCTTCTCTTGATAACGATTAAATGTGAAATATAGTTACAGCAGTGCAGTACAAAGATTTTCAAATTTTGAAACATATTTCCTAGTGTTAATTACTATTACTTATAAACATTGCATTAGGTTTTTGTTTTTTTTGTTTTTTGTTTTTTTAGAACAGGAGGGATCTGATTCACCTCAAAGCCACTCCAGGACACACAGACTAAATCTTCACTTCCTTTCCGCATTAAGCCCTCCCAGCCCACTGTTATCTGTCGTCTTCATGTGGGTCATTGTGTCTCATTCAAAGCATAAATTCTGAGACAAACTTTAATAAAAAAGGGGGTGTTTGATTTACTCTGTGCAGCCGCTGTCCACATTTGTAAACCAATTTGATGCTATATTAATCCCAAGTGTCAAGGCACCGTGAAATATGTCATGAACGCTCCTCAGCACCAGGTGTTTCATTTGCTGCACTGACAAAAGACAATGTTTATTCTGGCTGACCCCTCAAACCGGGCTTATTTCATCTTCCACTGGTCGAGGAAAGCAAAGAATTTAGTGATTTAGAGTGAAACAAACTCAGATTTTGATATTTCTTTGCATATTTGAGGTGATGCTCCTCCTCAGAGTCCTAGCTGAACATTAGCAAACAATTAGGATTCAACTTTGAGAGTTCAAGACATAAAAAGGGTTAAAATAGAGTAATTACATCACGATACCGCTAACAAAATTCAGTAAAATGAATACTTCAAAGCAATTAAAGAGATTTAGCAAGTGGGTTTGGCTCTGCCCACAGCTTAGTGTTAATGACATGTTGGCACATTTTCACAAAAACACAAAATTTAAAAGAGTAAGAGTGTATACTAGAAATTAAAGCCCTGAAAGTAAAGGCCAAAAGAGATAAAAACAACTTTGATTTAAATAGCTCATGACTGGTTGGGTTATCCCGGAGACACAACAGTTGAAAATGTCACTCTAAAGCTTTAAGGAAAAGGAAATTATTTTCATATTAAATTAGTTTAATTAAATATGTTTTTTAATTCTTTACTTAAATTTGTGTTCAGTTAAAGTAAACTTTTTTCTTTGATGGATCAAGTAGTGTCAAAATATGTAAAACAAGGAATTATGACAAAACTAGAACTAGAACTAGAACAATACAAAAACTAATCTTAAGATGAAAACGAGTTTAAACCAAGCCTAACCCAGTAATTATTCAAATCAAATAAATTAGAAATCAAGTACTACACCAAAATATAGGAGAACAGAGCTATACCCAACAGTATGTTAATGTGTATGATGGCGTTTTGGAGCAGTGCGGTAAATGTACACTCATGTGGTCTCTGGGTGTCACTGTGTGTGGCCTGGAGCAGCTCTTATCCTCTGCTGCTGTAGCGGAGCAAAGCGGCGCACTTTGGGCTGGTGTAAACAAACGGGGAAATGGGGCACTTGGCAGTCGACTAAAGTGAGTGATGAAGCAAGTGTGCACTGAAGCATCTAATGAATCATTTGCTGGGAACTTGCAGTTTTATGAGGAAAAGAAAGATGAGGAGGGAAGACAAGAAAGACAGAGTCCAGCTGAGAGCGTGTGGAAAAAAGGGACGGGCATTTCTTATGAATCTGCAGGACTAGGGCATCAACAGCTGTCACCCAGACATCCTGAAAGAAAGAGTTATTCAAAGCACAGGCTCGACGTGAGGACAAGAGATTAAATGGTATAGAAGAGGAAAGGCCCTAATAATCAGCTTTTGCAGCAGCAGCAGTTGTATTGGAGCTCTTTGTGAACTCCAGTGACCGCGGGTGAATTTACTGAGGTGTTGCTGACGTCCCGACAGCTCCACACACCTTTGAACTGAGCCGATATAAGCAGCGTTATTCCTCACCTTCACACATTAGACAGAAGAAGTAATACATGTGGAAATACAACCAGTGGCACTGGAGTCTACATGATTTTAAAGGACTATATTGTGAGTGTGTGTGTGATGTTTTTTTGTTTTTGACAAAATTCCAGTTACATTTGAAATTTGTAAAATAATCGCAAACATATTTGTAGAGTTTGTACAGGGTTAACAGCTTCAATACACAACTGGCTTTGTGCACAATAGCTCCCGGCAACCTCACTGTTAGCGTCACTACTTCCTGTCCAGTTGTATCTCTATGAGGTTGTTGCAGAGTCATGCTACAATGAATAAATATTTAAAGATCAGGCAGTGGACAGAGCGCTGTGGGTGGATGTCACTGACAACATGTTAAAAACTACACAAATAAAATGAATACTTCAGCGGAGGACATTTCTGTGTTTAGAAAGAGAGATTGTCTCAAGCTAACGCTAATGCTAATTTTGAGGCATAATAAATATTAAAACAGCGCCACAAACTGAAGTATTCTACATATAAAAATAATTGGGTAGTCTTTATTTTAATTTATTCACATTTTAACTGGTTGTTTATTTTATGTTTTCCAATTTTAATAAAAGCTTTGAGACACGGTGAGCTAGCTAGCGTGCTACTGTGAACAGAGCCTATTAACCAAAATAGAGACATGTACTTTTTTTTCTTCAGAGGAAATTATATTTTTTTTTAGTTTGCAATTTGTTGACTGCAGACATTCAAATTTATGATTGACTCAATAACATTTAATCATGCAGAGACTGAACAATACAATTTTACTCCAACAGCATGTGAGTTCTGTTCAACTAAAAATATAAAACGTGGTTCTATAAGGGCAATCTGGCAATAGTCAAAGATAAAAGTATAACATATCTGTTTCTGAGGCTTCTTTCTTTTCTTTTGACTCAGCTTTTAAATGTCTCTCACCTCCATATATCAATACAATAGCGTAAAGATAAGAGAACATCAGAAGTGCAAAACTAATGTGTTCCCATCATTTTGTGACCAGGTGAATTCACTTAGTGTCAAGTCAAGGCAACAAAAATACATATTACACAACACGCACTACATGTCTTCCTACTATCCCCATGGACACATGTAAATCTCTATTCCTCCATCCACACATAGCCGGCTGCAGCGCGGATGCTACTGAAGCTCAAGGAGGATGCACGTAACCCACTGCCAGTGATTTTTATTAGTAACAGACCCAGGTCCTGGCTGGAGCGTGCTGTGTTTATCTGTGGAAGGGAGATCCCCATCACAACCACTTATTAGGACATATATGTGGGCTTTAAGCAGGCAGCCATTCAACAGCAATACAGGGGTTGGCTTTCTGACCACAGACGTTTGGGACTGGAACCAGTTTAACCAACGCTGGAGAAACACAGCGGAGAAAGCAAGACAGAGAGGAAATAACAAATAACTGGAGGAAAAATGAAGAGATAGAAATGTAAAGAGAAATGTTTGGGGTGAAAAGGACAGTGAGGTAAGCACAAGGCCATGGACTGGAGAAGGAGGGGAAATACAGAAGGGGATTTTGAAGATGTGTTAAAATAAGTTTAAAGATTGAATGTACTAAAGGAGTCCAAGGACTGCAAATCTGAATAAGACATAATAAGGTGAGAGGTTATTGTCAAGTTGATAACATCTTGGGTTTACAATAGCACCTGCAGAGGTCAGCCATATCAGGCATAATGGGATAGAGGAAAATATTTGATTTACTTTCATAAGAGCCACATTGTACAGTATAGTAGTAAAAAATTTGATTTCAATCACAGGCGCCTGATACATGCAGTTACTCTAGTGAATGGCTACAGGAATCACAAAATAAAGTACAAATATTTTTTAAATCAAGGTTAATAATTCAGCAGTTCATTCTCTCCATGCTGCTTTACCTATAGCAGTGATTCTGAAAGTTTTCACACTAAGTACCACCTAAGAAAATATTTAGATGTCTGAGTACCACAAGATCTAAACCGGGTCTAAAACAGGACCATTTAGGTCAAAACACGGGTAAAACTGATCTAAAATGGGAGTACATTACACACTTGCTATACTAATTTTTTAAAAAGGAATAACCCAAAGGAGGACATAAATGTGCATTAAACTAACTCTAAATTAAGCACATATTAGAACTGCAGAGGAACCTGAAGAAGACTGCACACACCACAGTTTGAGAACCATTAGTCTAAGGTGAAGCAATCCCTATACAATCCTGATGAGAGGCAGTTGTGGAAAGAGAACTTTTTTGTTTTTTAATAAATGAGTGTGTTGATGCATTACGTCAACTCATCTTGATCACCACTGACATAGTGGCACTCTCTACCGGCACGTTCGCTAATCAAAAGAGGAAAAACAAGTATAAACCACAGAGCAGCAGGACGCTCCTCTCAGACGGACCATGAGGTAAGCAGTGTGTGATGGAATCTAGAGCTGTGTCATCTAGGTGTGGGTTTGTCTGTCGGGAAATGTCTGGGATATTTCGAGATACACAAACACAACACATGCAGATGGCTTCAAGAGGACAAACTGCAGGGGACAAAGATGTGAGAGAGTAAAAATTGTTGAGATGTAGGGCTGTACCAAATGATTCTTTTAGTGGTCTACTAGTAGTCATGTTTTCCATTAGTTGACTAGTCAAACAAATTTAGATTTTCAAAACACATTTTTAACCAAATAAAGATCGTTGCCATTTTTAAAAAAAACCTTTTTGATTTAATAATACCACTGTCTTTGTTATAAAATGGTCTTTTATGGGTTTTAGAGTCTCTATACTCCAGATAACAATTGCAATTATCAAAATACGACATTTATTTTTATAGTTGACTAGTCAAAATAGTTGATTAATCGTTGCAGCCCTAATAAGATGCAAAGAGTCAGATTCTCAGAGAAAGAAAATGTACAGATATTTGAACTCACAAATTAGAGATAAGAGGCAGAAGGATATTTGTCTTTTGAAACATATTATAGAAACACAAAAATGTCCTCTTATATTAATGACATTCAACAAAACGAGGAACCAAGATGTTGATGGAAAATGTAACAGTGTAACTGTATTAACAGCTGAATATATGGTTACAGCTAACAGAGAGAGTATTAATTTAGTCTAGTCAGTCTTAATGAGAAGTTATTATCTGACATGACATTTATTGTTGCAGATAAAGAATGTATTCAGAAACTGTTCTTAACTACCACTTGACTCCATGCCCTTACAAAGGCGACTTGAATTTCTTACAGGGTATTTAGGAGGGTGGTCCCTATTGACCCTTAGCTTCTCACTCTACAAGAAGCTTTCAATTAAGTGTTCCATGAATGAAAAAAATGAGAAAAACTGGGAGTAGAGAGTAAAAGATCTGTGAGTCTTTTCAGTGGGCTCAAACCACAAGAAAGCAGGGTCTGGATGTGTGCTGGACATTCCCGGCGCAGACGCTTGTGTAGCTGGAAAAAGCCTTCTTTTCAAGACAGGAAAATGATTTCAGCTGTGTAAATTGACAGCGGCCTTGTAGGTAAAGATGGAGAGTGAGAGCAAGGGGAAGTGTACAGCTCAGTGTCATAATTCTTGCTTCGTAAAAGAGCCGCTTGGGACCAACTCCTTTAGGGGAAAAATGTTTTACCATCACAAGATCAAATGAAATGGTGTTAATTGTTACCAAATGAGCTCAGTGGTGGATATCAACTTAACACTGTGGCCCTACAGTTAAAAGGGTTTATTTTACCTCCTTTGATGCAGCGTATCTACTCTCTACGATAAACATGCCAAGATCTAAAGTGTGTCAAAATCATTTTCGGTGGAAAGTTATCAAGATATCCTAAACTGGAATGTTTACACTTGCTTGGCTATTTTGGCCTTGGCTCCTCTCTTCTCACAGGGTGGCATTACAGTAAATCGCAGCTTGAGGTATTGTGATCATCACATGTACAGTGGACAATAAAACCCTGCAGGGCCTCCTGGATCTGTCATTGAATTATGACAGCGGATGTAATTAGTGGTGGACTTAAAACAGGAGTGCAGCGAATGGCTAAGGAAGCCACAGTTGGTTATAGATTGTAAACACACATTGGTTTGCATGATTACAGACTCGCACAATGACTTTCTCTATACTACTTGGGAGAGCATGCTGTTGGATAGAGCATGGATAGAAAGAATCACAAGCGCTTATCACGAAATGTCAACAAGTCCATCTTTGCAGCTTAACCAATCATATGAGTCAGTGCAAATGCCCCAAATTGAAGGGCACTTGAGCTAAGGGAAGATGGTAAGTGTGTAATGCTTAGTTGGGACTACAAGAATGAACATAGAGAAAGTGGTTGAGCATAATTCTGGGGTTTATGTCAAAAGGGAAGTGGCTCTTGGCTTCTGTGTGCAGAGGTTCAAGAGGTGACTAAATGTTATAGTGACTGCACACATTTTAAGAAACATGTGAACTTTTGTTGTCTTGTATGTGCTGTATATAACACAGTAGCCTGGTTAAATACAGAGATCCTCATGTGGCTTTTTGTATAGGTCTATTGCATGGCCACAGGGCTGCATGTTTAGTTCAGGGTGGAGCATCATGTTAGGGCATCGATGTCTGCAAAGAAGATGTGGGTACAGTAGCCGCAGACCCACTAGTCCTTTAACTACCAGCATCTGAAATTTACAGGCCAATATGGGGTGAAATTGCATGACTGGTCTGACTTGCTTTTGGAGAAAAAAATCACAGGGAAAAATGAAAAATCAACCATAGCCACAGGACATTACTTACCATTTGACATGATAAGAACATGGCCGACAAGTCAACAATTTCCAGTGTCCATAGAAACAAACATTCAATCCTGGAAAGTGTATTACTTGAACCAGGACAAACAGCAAACATGCATGCAAGCCGGCAGACTAAAAAAAGTCCAGAAAGTCCCTGCAAAACAGTAGCTATGGTTACTGATCAATCCCATACGCGCTCTAATAGATCAAAAGAGTAAATGAAAGCCTTTAAGGGAGATAGCTTGCATACTCTGGAAGAAATTTGGACAATGTTGAAGCGACTGTATTTTTCTCCTCCATCTTGATGCCTTAATGGTTACAGATTTCCAGACGTGCCCAAAGGCCCAAGACCCCCTCAGTCTCTGTGCATGGTGCAGTCCGCTCACTCGTGACACTTTCACTAACCGAAGGCTGCAGTGAAGTCTGAAGTGCTCTCTGTTGTCCACCTTTTTTCTCAGTTTTACGTCTTGTGTCAGCTCACATCTCACTAGCAGCTGCACAAAGCATTAGGCACTACTTTTATCTCCCTCATTACATGTGTTTGCCAGCTCTATATCTACCATTCACACACACACATGCCGTGGGGCTGCGGTTTTGAGGCAGCTATGACACAATCCAGATTCTCGTAGTTGCCTATAGAGGAGAAATGTGTTTTGCGTGGAGCCATTTCCTTCAGAAGTGCAGAATTTCCCTGCCATAGCGGCTTTGATCCGCATGGCACTGGGGGCTTGTGTCAACAGTCTTGTGTTTCAGCTGGAGGGCCGAGTGGACCCCCAAGGTGTCAATCAGTGCACTGTGTCAATAGGAACCACAATCAAGCACTATGTGGCGCTGTCACCTGCTCGGACCCAAAAAGAGCCAGCATTTCACGACATGTCAAACACGCATGATCTTTGAGTGGTAGGAAACACTGGCTTTGTTTGAAATACTTTCAGCTGAGAAAGACATTATATGTGTATATATAAAATATCTTACTGGTAAATATCTTTCCGTAGCACTGTGCGAGTCAGAGGGTTATCAGCTTGAGGAGCCATGCTTAAAGAACCCAGCTTTAACACAAGAGTGTCTTCTTTCTTCAAGAGTGGATCAGCTGGAACATTAAAAACATACACAAAATTTAATTACATACATGGATACAAAATAAAGTTTACAGCCAGACAACAGTGAAACCAGCAAGTACAAATACTTTTAACAAACCCTAAAATAGGTTGCCTTTTCTACTGTTAGTCATAACTACATGCAGACAAAACAACCTCTCCTCAGCTTTCCAACAATAATTTTATGTTTAGCTCATCCAACCTCATCTATTTATCTTCACAAATGTCTGCATACTAATGTGGTGGCTATGCTATGTCTGGTCTGTGACAAGGGTTTTCATGTCAGCACCAAAAGACTTTCAAAACACCCAGTTTGGCCTGTGACATAACCCCAAACCACTAAACAAGGTCTGAACAAACCTGCGGGGGAGTGCTGGTCCTGTGAACCAGGGCAGAAGACCCGGATCACACTGGTGTTGATGTAGATGAGCGGCAGGCTGCGCGAGGTCAGTGTGTGGTTTCTCATTGGCTGACCAGCTGACTTCCCACGCTCCCTGTAACGTCTCGGGACAGTCGTCTGGAGAAACAAGGTGAAAGTTTGTTCATTATGTTAAGATCTAATCAACACAATGTCCAACCTAAGCTGTGGTAATTCTAACTTTCTAACAAATGGCTAACAAATCATGCAGATGTGAGAGCTAAAATGACTAAAATGTCTTGATTGGAGTTTAAATGATTACCTGAAAAACCCCTGCCACAGTGGCCAGCAATGGACAGGAGAGCACTATGTCAAAGGGCTGTGCAGTGAGCAGGATCTCTCTGAGATATTGAGGTGCACTGTCGGCCAGAGGGTCAGGGGACACTCTGTGACTAGCAGTGGTGCTGCTGCTCCGGGGTAGACGTTCGGGTCGAGTTGTGAGTTTGTGACGAACGTTTTTGGTGACAGCCTGAGTGTAGGTGATGGACAAGAAGCCATGCTGCTGGTGGGAGCCTTCCAGGACTTTGGCTGCGGTCTGGTTAGTCAAAGATAATGGAAAGAGATGAAATGGTGGCATATATCGCAAAGTCTATGTCAGTTGCATTTTAATAATTCGTTTTGCTTTTCAGAAGCAAGCTTATTAGCCAAATCTTATAGTATTTTTTTTACACCACTATTAGCCATAATAGCTAGTCCTGCCCAACTGATTTAGCACTGCCTTTCTAATTTTAATAAGAGTAATCATTTATGAAGAAAAAAGGTGCATTCGCTCTAGTTTAGCCCAGTATGGATTGTCTAGAATAACACCTATTAACAATGGCAAAGTTGCACTGCGAATTGTAAAATAGTTGAGTTTAAAATTGTAAGTATTGTTTTAGTTTAATATGAGCAAAAAGCAACATTTGGCCCACTGTTGATAGGGGGAAGAAGAAATTACTGAAGAGAATTAAACAAACTAATTCTTACAGGTGGAAAAAAGCCAGAGAAATGGCTGAATGAGTCTTGCTTGCTGACGGGTCGAACCAGCACAGTGCGTCTGTTCAGCTTGTCAGTGCAAGACAGGACCACTCCCCCGCAGCTGCCCGAGCTCCTAGTGCCCTCCTCTGGGCTGGAGGTGAGGTGCAGATAGAGAGAAGATGGACAGGGCAAACAGAAGTGGTCCCAAATGGATGGATTCAGCCACAGAAGTGGAGCAGAAAGCAAAAAGAGAGAGAGAAGAAAATCCATGAAAGTCATCAATGATACAATTGAAATCAGAGAAGAGCAACCTGATTTGGAAAATCTGACAACTTGAAAAAGCAAGTAATAGTCTTATACATACACTGTTCTTGAGTACTCAATTCAAAATTTGCCACAAAATATTTAGCAGACAATTTAGTTTTATGTATAAGACCATTACCAGACACATCAATCAGGTATAGCATTTGGACCATCGGCCTCAGATCTCTCTATAACCAACTTTATAACAGTATGTGGCCATGTTGAATTAGAACATCTTGGCCAGCCTTAGGCCCATTTGCCTGTCCGTGACTGTTGTTGCATCACCACGGATCACTTCTGATTCTAACCCCTGCAGACCAGGGATTCGCCATCAATGTCAAACAATTTTTACACTTGCCAATTGTGCTGTGTTTCCAAAACACCAACTTGAGGACTTAACGTCTAATATGTGCTACTTACAGGTACCATGGTGAAGAGAGAAGGTTATTCATTTAACTTGTTAGTGGTCATAAAGCTATACCTGATCAGTGGATCGTCAAGAAAAAAATCCTCCTACACAGAGAAAAGATTAGCCCGAAACCTCATTGGCTTGATGATTAAACCAATAGGAGTCAGTGGAGAGACAGGGGAGGGAGTCCACCACTGGCCAGAATTGTAGTGTACATGGTTTCCCTGTCTGTCCAGGCTGAGCATATAAACTGGGACTGGTTAGGAGCAGAGTGGCAGGCTAAGGCCTATAGCTGCTGAGACCTCACCACAGCTGTCTCTTTGCACTGCAGAACGACTCCTTCATAGTGGCCACAGTGCCAGCCTTGCCCTGGCCTGGGGAGACACATAAGGCCAAGCTCAAACTGAGAACATCTGGAAGCACTCATACAATGTTTCACGCACTGATAGCATCGCTTTAATGGCAACAGTAGTTAGAAAAGGCACAGAAAACTCAACCACAGACTCAACAAAATGCACCCTGCAGGCCCTATGGGAGAGAAAAAAAGGTTATACATTTTGAATGGTAAAACATGTGAATAATTTGGCATTTAGTTTAGACCACCTTCACAGCAACACCTGTGCAATATAAAAAGTAAACAGGGCAAATTTGTTTGGTCAAAATATGGTGCTTGTAGTTATGGTGTATGTGTGGAAAATGAAAATAGTTGTATTAACCAAGCATTTGGTGATAAAGACAGGATTGGTACTGATTAAAATATACAATTTTAGGTGTGAAAAGTACCTAGAACCGAGGGGCTATCTCTTCTCTCATAAGGTGACTAATGCATATGGACCCCCCCCCCCACATCTCTTCATCACTGTGTTCCACTTCTTCCATCTACTCATCCTCTCTCTCTTTCTGCCATTTGCCATGCAGCTGGAAAACATCAGCTCCAATTTGTGTGAGCTGCTCCTTGGACCAAACTTGGGGGATCTGTCACTGGTCGTCCTTTGCAGTGCATTTTTTTCCTGTATCAAACTTCATCATACCTTCCAAATCATCCTACCAAACAGAAGACTGGGGAGTAGACAATCAATCATCAATCACCTACTGTCTTTACTGCACTTGCCCATTTCAGATTTTTTCAGATTTCTCAGACTTTTTTTCTTTCTTCAATGTCCCAATCAGAGGTTCAATTATATATTTACCTCGATATTCTCCAGCACTTTCTGAGTTTCCATTAAGTTTCTAGCCGTGAAAAAGCTTGCGCCAGATGTGACATTTTGTGTGTCAAGCTTGATTTGATCTGAACCACAGCACACAAATAACCTGGCCTGGTGACGACATACTTCACAATTATCTGTTCAGGATGATTAATACAGACTCCAACCCCTGTGGGCTCCCTTGTATATGTGGATGATACAGATTAGAGTGGGCCCAGAGCCCAGAGGTCCTCCACTGTGTCCTAAACAGCCGTGACTACAACCTGGGCTTGGATGATGGAGTGCTTCTGCCTGCCAGAATGCTGGATGGTTCGAAGTGTGCTGAGACCATGTTGTTAAATGCACATTAAACTGAAATAACCTAGAAATGGGAAAATTGATCCATTATCTACTTAAGAAGGCAGAGAGGTCTACTAAAGAGATTAAAGTTGGCTTTGTCTCAGAAGCAATTGGACACACACCTGTGGAGAGAAAACTACACAGATATAACGCCCTCCGACACCTCCAGGGTCTCACAGGCCCTCAGCCCGTCACTGCGCTGGCTGATAGCAGATAGTGCTCAGTGGATGTGCCACATGTGGCTTGACACCATATAAATCAAATGAAAGCACTGCAACAGGGAGGTCTGAGAAACACTAAGTGCTGAGTTCAGAGCCAACACTCACCCCAGTCCTTTGTGACCCGCTGACATGACCCCACCAAGGTCATTTCAAAATCTGGCAAATCAAAATCTATTTCAATTATCCCATCTCGGTTGGGAGTGCTGATTAACAGTTAAAGAACACAATAAGGGTGGAGGGTCCAGGGTCTACACTAGCCATTTTCATGGATGTTGGCTGGAGTGTTTTAATATGATCTTAATACCTTCTCACATTGAGACAAGGGGAACTACCCCCGATCCTTGATCCCTCACATGTACGCAATGGACACTTAATAGCTATGTATAATGACCAGTGTTAGGAAAAGTAAAGATATAATAAAAAGAAATAGCTAACCGATGAGGACAGTCTGTGTTAAAATGTCAAGGAACCAAAGCTGAACTTAAGTCACTAGTTGTCTGAAGCAATGGGTTTGAACAGTGAAAAAAGTGGGAACTTAAGATCACACACTGGACCATGGGTTGGGAGAAATTACTGTGCAGTGGAACATCAGATGGTGGTTAAGTTGCTAACAATATGTTAATGTTTTTTTGGATTAATTATGACAACTCGGGCAAAGAAATTGTCTGAAAAAGCTTGTAAAATCTGAGTCAGTGCTCAATTACTCTTTCAAGTGTCAATCCACTCGCCCATTTAGACGTCTTTTCTCCAGCTGCAATAATGGATTTGAAGTGCTAATTTGAAAATAAGACGTACAAGGAGCAGTGACCAACAAAAACTGTAGACTTTTCGCTGTACCTGGATCTGTAATGGTCGATGTTGAAGCTGCCAACTTTACATTTGATCTTTGTGTAGACATCTTGAACATCCACAGAGGCACTCAAGTCTTCAAGTTCACTGATGACACAGATTTCTGGCAAAACACAAAATAAAAATATAATTTTAGTGCCAGTTTATTGTAAAATAAACAAACAAAGCCGGATTGACCAGAAAAATTTGACTAGCAATGGGCAATATGGGTGGAGTAGCAGAATCATATCAGAATAGCTTATTGACTGGCTACTGCCCACCCTCTGAGCTAAGCAGCAACTTTCCCTAGTTTATTGTAAGCTGTAACAGCATAAAAGTGAATGTGCATTGATGGATTTTTCATTAAAAGCAAACAGGTTCACATTTCATCTTTTCCATAATGAAGGTAATGGTAACTTGACAGTAGACCCCAATGTAAGCATCTAATTAATGTGCATATCACACAAAACCACAAGCACGATCTAACATTGCTTATAAAAATGTAAGCTAGGAAAACAGCCACATATCTTTCATCTGTTCATTTTGAGGATGGATGTCCTCATACCTACTAAATATGCACTGTTCAGTCTGGTCCAATAGCCTTGGACATTTTCTCATCAGTACTTAGGCCTGTATCTGAATGCCTCAGTGCACCTCTTATAAAAACAAACCCACCCACTGCAGGGAAAGTGTGTAAACTCCATACAAGCACTGATTAACTATGTATTGAACGAAGCCTGGTACTTTTCCTCATTGTTTCCACTGAACAGGACCCACAATCAACAGGGAGCTTGGGAAAAATGGACAGCAAGCTTGAGGTTGTGGTTGTTGTTGTACTGTTGCCGTACTGTTGCCTTTAAGTGATTCCAAGACACACATATTAAAATTGAAAAACAAGGAATGTCTGTTTTATTGTGGATACAATGAGAAAAGGAAAGTTGTTAGGTAGAGAGAAATTCATATAACACACCATGGATTTGGACGTGTCTGTTTTCTGAATTCACACTTGGAAATCTATGGTACCCCACGCAGTAGAGGCGGTGGGTCTCTGGGTGCACAATTCAATTGATTCAATGCCCGCTTTCCTTGTTCTATCCGCAGACTGTGTTTCTGTCCCGGTACTGGATCTAGTGCTGAGTGCGTGACGGTTGGCTGTTTGCCCAGAGGAGGAGCGGCTCTGTATAAGCCGCCTCTCGTGCCCATGGAGCGAGCTTGCTCCATGGGTATGCATACACCTGACCTCCCAATGTGTGCGCACGAGACTGTGATGAGAGCACAGTGGAGGGGCCAGGTTAACGAGTAAGTAAAAGTTGTTCATCTTGCGTGTGTGCATGAATAACTTTATGTGTGCTCTAGAACTTTCTATGCCACACCTCAACCTGCTCTCCACTTTGCAAATGCCATGGCCAATAGTGTCCTACAGTGGGGCAAAAAAGTATTTTGTCAGCCACCAATTGTGCAAGTTCTCCTACTTAAAAAGATGAGAGAGGCCTGTAATTTTCATCATAGGTACACTTCAACTATGAGAGACATGTCTGGCACTGCAGAATCCCAGTCCCTGGCGGCATAGTGTGTTACTGATCGTAGCCTTTGTTACTTTGGTCCCAGCTCTCTGCAGGTCATTCACTAGGTCCCCCCATGTGGTTCTGGGATTTTTGCTCACCATTCTTGTGATCATTTTGACCCCACGGGGTGAGATCTTGCGTGG